>CM075780.1:83003372-83008372 GCA_037974665.1 Ehretia macrophylla
TTAGTATAGCTTAACTTTAATGCATGTTTGTAATGTCCAAAGGAAAAGAGTTAGAATGGTATGATAGTCTATTTTATGCAATAAGTTAGAATGGTTTAATTGTAAAGCATGAATGTACTTGTAAAAGATGTGAAGAGATAGGTTAGTCTATAAACTGGAAATGTATATTTGATTGTGATTGTTTGTTAAGATCAAGGCTCGGATGGCCTTGAGGTGGTTGAATGTTTGGACATGGTATTGGTCCATTTATATGCTGTCGCAGTTTTGCTTTTTGCCTAGAAACAGGGGAGACACCGTCCGTTTTCCCTAAAAATCATGCCCGGGTTTGGAATTGGGTTGTGATTAGATTGATTGATAGAACTCCCGGTCTCGAGAGGGATCGGGATGTCACAGGTGGTATCAGAGCTTGTTTAGCTCATAAGCCGGGACAGGGTTCTCGGTTTGGTGGGTAATGATCCTTGAATGTGTGCTTGTTAAGTGTGTCTTGAAAGTGTGTGCTTGTATGTGAGATTGTATGTCTTGACTTGAATGTATGCACCTATGTGATATAGTTATGTGTTATGTGTTAAATGTTTCTCAAGTAAAGTGAAGTGTTTAGTTGTGTATTGAATTGACCTATCGAATTGGCATCGTGAATCGAATTGATCTTGTGAATTGTTATTTGCTTGAAGGATTGCTTGTAATGTGGGTATTGAAGTGTCTTGAATTGGTTATGCAGGGATTTGGATTGATTATGTTGTGCTTGACTTGATTGTCGTGCTTGAGTGACTTTGTTGAATAAACTGTTTTGTAAACTTGCTTGCATAATAGTTTAAGGCATGTGTATAACTGTGATATCCTGGCATTCATACATGTCCTATTGAAATGGTAAGAAAGACTTCTTCCTTCCCCTGAAGAGAAGTGGTTAGTAGCAAGCCCAAGTTATTTGGATTGACGGAAACGAGCAGTGCTCAACTAGGCCTTTATTTGGGAGTTGACATTTATAGCTGGAGTTTGTTTATTGTGGTTCCTTGAAGGTTATCTTCTATGCTTTGTGTAAATGACTTGCTTTGGAGTTCTACATGATTATTCTTTGGAGCATTTTCTTAAATGTCTTCTTGATTGGGCATTCATCGGGTATTTTTTTATATTGGCATTTCGTGGGAGACTTGGTTGGGATTTTAATCAACCTTTGGTGTTTTTTCTGTATTCTTATGGGGAACTTTGATTTGAGTCTGCTTACAATGATCAGTTTTGTGTGAGGCGTACTACTTTGGTATTCCTTGTGGACATTTCTCAGTGGATTTGGCAATCGGAGTTCTTATTGGACTTGATGCATAATATTGTCTACAATATCTTTGCTCTAGTCTTTCTTGATATTTTATTGGCAATCGTGATTGGAATTCCTCAATAGTATATGGTGCACCTGCACGACATTCCCTTTGATGCTTCTTGAGCTATATATTTTGAAAGACTTCCTAGAAACCTTTGTAATATGATTGACCGGATTTCTTGTCTGGAGTCTTCCTGAGCAGTACTTGGGATTCTTGTTTAGACTATGCTTCAGATTGTTTATTGGTATGTTCTCGGTACTTTTAGTTGGGATTCTATTATGGCATTCATGTCTAGTAAGATTTTTATTTGGGGATCTATTTGGTTGTTCTCTGGAGCATTCTTTGGTTTTCTTAACGGGTGTTCTTTGGAGACTTTTGTTGGCACTTCTCGGTGGACTTGGTTATTGGAATCTCAATCGGACTTACTGTATGGTATTATCTATGGTATGTGTGTCTTGGACTTTATTGGTGTGCTACTGGCATTCCTAATTGGAAAATTCTTCAATGGCATTCTCCAGGATCCTTAGTGGCCATTTATTTAGCATTTACTTATTGGGCAAACTTGGCTACATTCTTACCGGAGCATTGTTCGGGTATTTTTCTTGGCATTCCTCAGTTGGTTTGGTAATTGGAATTCCTATCGGACTTATTGTATAGCACTACTTACGGTATTCTTTGGAATTCTTAGTGGGCATTCTACTGGTATTTTCCTTGTTGGCACTATTGGAAGTCTTACACTTGGAATCTTGTTCAGAATTATTATCTTATATTGCTTACTGTATGCTGTGGAATACTTTAGGCTTCCTTGGTGGTAAGTTATATAAAGTTTGCACTTGGCAAATGGCGATGAGGTCTTGGAGCTTGGTCTTATATGTGCTGCATCTACTTTGGCCATCCTTTGACTTCCTTATTTGATACTTGTTGGACTTTTATAGAGGATTCGTATATAGAATATTCCTTCGGTATTCTTCTTGTTAATAATATGTGGAATTGGTAATATCTACAGTATCTTTGCTTTAGTCTTTATTGGCATCTTCTCGGCACTTTTAGCGGGGAATTCTTTTATGATATTCTTGACCAGCGGAATTCTTATTTGGATTTCAAGATGGTATTTTCAATTAAGCCTTTATTTGGGACTTATTGCTTTGGAGTTTTCAGTCAGTACTATTGGGGGTTTCTTAGTAAGGTATTCTTCGAGCGTTCTTATTCAGTGTCTTGCTCAGCAACCAATGAAGAGTGGTCAGAGTTGGATTTCAGATGATGCAGAGTTCTATTGGAAGAAGAATTGCGAGGACGCAATTGTTTTAAGGGGGGAAGGATGTGATAACCCAAACCCGGCATGCATTTAATGGCATTTAATTGCATTTAATTAAGTGTTATCTTAAATGTTAGCATTGAATTTTGTGTTTATTTTTAGTTAAACATTTATTTGTAGCTTTATTTTCATACTTATGTTAATCGGTTTTATTTTTCTTGCACTTAAATGCTCGGATTTCAATTAAATGAAAAGTAGCTCCGAGCCAGAGTTAATTTTAAACTATGATGCTTTTCAAAAATTATATATTTTCTTAAATTCTTTGAGATTTAATTGTTATTCTTTTATTGTCGCAAAGTGCATAGCATTTCAAGAGCGATAGTTAAGAAATGATTTCCAGTCCTCAGCAAATAGTGAAAACTAGTGTTTGGTGTTTAAATTTTAGTATTTTAATTGTTATTAACTGGAATTGGATTTATGCTAGTTAGTTTAGCCTTAAAATGCCAAAAATTAAGCTTATTTGACCAACTTAAGCTAGTTGACCAAGGCTTGACCATTTTGACCAAGGTTGTCATCTTATTTAGGCTTATAAAACATACAAAATAACAACAACAAAGCTGAAAAACAATCTTGAGCTGGCCGAAAATCCAAAGGGAAAAAAAAAACATTTCAACATTCAAAACTTCAATTTCTTCGCGGGAGCTTGTGCGGGGTGGTTTCGGAGGCATCCAGCGTGGTTTCCTTAGTGTCTAGGAGCGTTTAAGGTGAGGGTTTCATGTTTATTTGCGCATTTGAATATTTTGTGTATTAACTTTGATTTTTGGGTTTTATTCGTATATTGTTATTTTAATCATTTTGAGGCTTAAAGAATGTTCCCTAGCAATTGTAGAACATGTATTTATAGCTTTTTAACATTTTCTACGGTTGAATATCGAAATTGAAATATAAATTGTTTAATGAATAGTAAGTTATGAATAGTAAACCCCCGTTTCGATGAAGTTGCTCCGTTACGCATTCTGTTGATGTAGGAAGGTGCTAGATATGCCAGAATGCCTAAATGTATGGTTTAATTAGATTGTGTAATGGAAAAAACGGAGAAAAAGGCTTAGTGAAAGTTGGGGTCGTTTCGGTCAAGTTTGGAATTTTCTCGATTTGCGTGAAGCCATTGTTGAGGTATGTCATGGAAGCACTTTTGGTGCAGTTGTGACATTGGTTGGGTAATCGGTTGAGGTAGTTGTAGTTCAAACGAGCAAAGGGGAAAATCGGGGCTTTGCGTGAATTCTAGGATTAAGTAGGGTTTCGGGGTCTTTAGACGTGCCTTATAGTGACCTAGGAGGATTGGTGAAGTCGGTTTCCAAAACTCGTGGCTCGTTTGAAAGTAGTAGCATTTTGAAAGTTGGGGTCATTTTGTGATTTTATGTGTTTTCATAGTATAATGCCTATAGAATGCTTAATATTGCTTGTTATAGTTGATTATGATTGAATTTGTATGTCAATAGTTGATAATGTTTGTTAGTGTTGTTCTTGTTACTTTATAGATTGTAAATGTTTGATATCTTGTTTATCGCTCGTTTATCGCCTTGTATCGTGTCTTGCATTGCATAGTGTCAGGCGCGTGAATGATGGGCCTCTCTGGGTAGTCTCGAGCTGCCAGTGTTGGTTGCTCTAGCTCCGTGTCCTATTCCCTTTTCTCGATTGGGTTGCCTCCCAGGGAGATTTGGGTCGTAGAATTGATGGATACTTCCGGAGTATTCCAAACTGAAGTTATAAGGTGGTTGCGCGCTTATTGTCATCGTTGTCAACCTCAAGCTCGAGATTGATGTATCGCTCGTGAAATGGTACATTGCTCGTATGAGTGAACCATAGCCTTCAGAGTGTGGTATAGCTTTGAATGGTTGTGTTAATGCTTTCATTAATTGCTTATTGTATTGATTGTTTGTCTTGATTGCTTAATTATCAGTTATATTGCTTAACTACCTTATTTGCATTGCACGACTTTCTTTCTCTCCACCTCGATATTTGTCTTGCCCTCACTGAGTATACGTGTTGTGTATATTTACTCCTCACCGCCACATTTCAGGAAATGTCATGTTAGCTGGAAAGTTCGTGATTTCGTGAAAGTTCGTGCTTGAAGAGTTGTCTTGCGTGCCTATGTGGCTTGAGTTTTTGAAGTTGTAAAGATGTATGCTTTCATGTATTGTATGTATTTAATGTCAAAAGGAATGTAATTTAAGTTTCATTAGATTGTTGAGGTAGTTTGATAAGTTAGATTATGTATCTAGTTAGTATAGCTTAACTTTAATGCATGTTTGTAATGTCCAAAGGAAAAGAGTTAGAATGGTATGATAGTCTATTTTATGCAATAAGTTAGAATGATTTAATTGTAAAGTATGAATGTACTTGTAAAAGATGTGAAGAGATAGGTTAGTCTG
>CM075780.1:83015872-83028372 GCA_037974665.1 Ehretia macrophylla
ACAAGTATATGACTACTGGCAGGATCAACCAGGTAGCATTCCTCACCGACGCCAGCGTCGCACGAGGCATATCATCCCCTAAGGGTTGATGGCTCAAGATGAGCGCACGACCATTGTACGCAATTAGCGACGAGCACTGATTTCAGGCAAAGAGAGGCCAAGGACCTCATACCGTCATGGTGTGCCGCATCCGAGAGATCTAGCGACGCCCCATGGGCCACGTGTGCCGCACTTGTTAGAGTGAGCAGTGTGGAACACGAGATGTGCTTAGGGGTTCGCCCCACGTCGTCCACGGCGGCAAATGTAAGGCAAAAGATGGACGATGTGACTTTAGACTGCCTTTTTTGTAGGTACGCAACACATGAAATTGACCTACCGACAGAGGCAACGTAAGCACTCGGCCCGCGAATGAAGAAGCAAGCAGGGGCGGACGTCGCTGCTCAAGCAGGGATCCAACCGACCCATACAAGCCGACCACCACTCACGTACTATCACGTTCGCTATGCCCAGACCACCATGTCAGTAACCGGCCTACCGTCTAGGCAAAAGAAGCCTTTCAGGTGAACGGAACTAGTGAGATGGCCCGAGCACGCACTGCTAGGCACGAAGAATTTCTGAGGGATACAGGACGGGAACGACACGGGGTGCATGACCAGGCTGTACGTCGCAAGCTTAAGGCCCTACTTCGTGGTGCCCGACCACATACCGATTGTACGCAACTGAGGTACCGATTGAAAGTGGACTTCTTACCCACGCAGTGCTTGGATAGCCACGACACTAGACCACGTCCATCACATTACGACTCAGCGAGGACCATGGCGTCGTATGCTAGGCGATTCACGCATCGCACAGTCCAATAGGAACACATTGTAGGACGACTTCCTGGCAGCACAGTGCTTGGATTGTCACAACATTGAAGCTCTAGCCATCATCTCATCGCAATGCTCGCGTCGTCACTTAACGAAAGCCAAGGCCATGTGCTAAGCGATTCGTGCATCGCGCAGTCCCCCACCGTCCCCCTCCCACATGCACTGAACAGGACAAGCAAACTTCCTGCCCATGTGGTGCTTGGATCGCCACGACACTACATCACATTACAACTCAGCGAGGACCATGGCATCGTGTGCTAGGCGATTCGCGCATCGCGCAGGCCCATAGAAACATACCGGGGGACGGCTTCGAGGCAGCACTATGAGGCCCGACCTCGAATAACGTGTCTTACCTCGATTTGCATGCCTTAGACCCATAATTATATAACTGACCTTGGATTACGTTCCCTGTCTTGATTTTTATGCATGCCTCGTCATACGTATCTTGCCCTAGAATTATGTGCCCTAATCCTCGACTTAAGTGCGATACCTAGATATACGTGCACTAATCTTAATTTACGTGCGTTATCTCATTTCGTGTGCCCTAACCTTGAATTGCGTGTCTTAACCTAGATTTAAGTGTCATACCTTGATTTATGTGCATTGCATCGAATTATGTGTCTTGCATTGGTTTGCGTGCATTTACCTAAGGTTGCGTGCATTTGCATTGAAATCTATGCATTGACCTTGAAGTATGTGCCTTAGTCTTGAAGTACGTGTCATACCTCGTAGTTCGTGTCTATCTCGTAGTTCGTGCCCTAAAACTTAGGAATGCGTGCCTGCACGCTAATCAAGAAAGATTCCTGCACAAAGCACTAGACACCAAAATAATCCTACACAATCCACTAACCAATATTATATTCTTAAATCAAATTCTCTACAAAATCCACTAACAATGAACAATTCTATCTACACAAACACCTAAACATTCTTTATTCCTTATTCTATTTGCAAATTCAATGCACCTCAAATCCTACACTTATTATAATCTATAATAAGCTAACATAAATCTGAAAATTCAGATTCTCCATACTAATAATCGGCCATGCCTATGCCATTTGAACAAAATGTGAACAAGATATTTAATTGATGCATGCCTAGACAACACCTTACACATTGTCATGCATTTTCCATACACCAAAGCACCTTTTGCTAACACCAAGCATCCTTGTCTCGGCCCTCTCAACTCATACACTAAAACAATTCCAAATTATGCTAAAGATGACACAAAATTCAGAATTGTGAAGCTCAAGACCGACACACACATACAACTTACATTCAACATGCCTCACACATCATTTTCTCTCACAAACTCTCTCTTCATCTCTCATTTTTGACCCTTGCATTCTCATGAGCTCCCAAGACTCCCAACAACTCTCAAGGACTCTCCAAGACTCTTTCAAGCTCAGCCATAGCAAGGTAATCAAGCTAGGATAGCTCAAAGTCACACACAAAGCTCAAAAACAAGGATTTTGTTCACATTTGCTAGGTCATCAAAGAGGTGAGGGTTAAACTCTTTTAAAAGCTTTCAAAACTCACATGCATGCTCTCATGTGGCTATATTTACCTCTGCAGTTGTTGTATATGTGTGTATATGAGCTTATCTACTCATGCATGGCATGATGATGGCTGGAACTTGAAGATAGGTAAAAACATTTTTGCTGGCAGTTTTCTGACCTTCTAGTACGAAGTGGATTTGGCTTAGTAAACCTTAATAAAAATGCGTGAAAATTGGTAGGGCACTAGTTTTGTCAGTTATGAACATTTTTTGTGAAATAGGCCAAGGCCAATTTTGACTCTAAGACCCACAAAATGGCAAAATATTGAAAGGTGTCTAAATCTGGAAAGATTAGAAAAAATGAAATAGGTTTCTGGCAGATTACTGACTATGTAGAATGAAGTGTTTTTGACCTAGTAAATGTTGATAAAAATGCATAAAAATTGGTATGTTGCTAGATTTTGCACTTCTGGACATTTTTGTCAGAAATAGACTATCTCACTCTAAGACCCTCAAACATGGAAAAATTCATAATATGTCTAAAACTGGACAGTTTTGCGTAGTCTCACGGTTTTGGCCATAACTCCTAAGTCTGAATTCCAAATGCAACGAGGTTTGTTCCTAGATTTAAATCACTCATTAAGATTCAATTTGACATTTGGTTCAATGAAATTGGAGATTATTTGCTTGTCTAATCGAATGTGGGAAAACAGACCATTGCAGTGAGGTTTTTGTTTAGTAATATGCTTAGAATCATGTTGAGACCTTGCTTGAGGTATTGAATGCTTGGAATTGTGGCACTTAGATGTTGTATGGACTGTTGTGGTTGGTTGAGGTTGTTTAATTTGATTGATGTATGGCTTGGGATCATTAATTGATGAATAGTTTACTTAATCGTATGTTTAAGCATGGAATTGAGGCCCTAACACTTATGACTATTTGCTAAGAAATGATCTTATGGTTAAATGTGTTAAATTGTGTGGTTAATAGGCTGCCCGTAATTGCCCTTATTGCTCTAAATGTGATTCCTGATGATTATATGTTGATAAGAAAACTTTTCTTGCACCCAGTCTCATGTAAACGTCATTGCATGCTTGTATAATCTTAATACTTGATACGTGAACCCCAAAATGAGTTATATGACTTGATTTACATGTGTTACTTGGCTACTCGTTTAATATTCATATAACTCTATGTGTTTTACAAAGTGAAAATTCGTGTTAAGCATGCCTCGTTCGTTTACTTCGCAATATGTGAACTTGAAATTGCTCGGAGGCAACCTACTTTGTTGCCCTCCTAATGTGAATTGTTAAATGGTATAAATGTACATTGTATACAAGGTTGCAACCTTTCATTGTGGAATGGTAGTGTTTCACGAACGCTGGGCGGCATAGGGCTTGCCGGTGCTCCCGTGAGTACCATGGTCTAATTCCCTTTCTCGTTTGGCATTCTACCCTCGGAGAGTTGGGTCGTAGGATTTCGGGGTACATCCGGAGTGCACCCAATTGGGAGCGATAAGTGGATGATTGAAGCCGGCCATAACAATTGTTATTGAAATTGATCTTGAGAGCAAATGCTCACCGATTGATCTTGAGAGCGAAGGCTCACCGTATCCTTTCACTACATGTTTAAGTACTCTCGCTTGGTTCCTAGAGGACCTCGGGGAGGAAAGACGGGTAAATGTGTTCCTTCATATTTATGTATTGCTATGAACTTACTTATTTTATTTGACATATTTTCAAAGGAGTTTTCACAAGTTAACCGGAAAAGGATTTTCAAAACCTTGTCACTTGTTTTTCCCCCTCGCTGAGTTCATAAGGACTCACCCTATTTTTGTCAAAGGTGAAGCTGATTTAGAATAGGTACCCGAGGAGAATGTGCTTGTTGATGATCCCATGGAGTAACTACGTGCTTTTGTGCTTTGCCTAAAAGTGATTGCCATATGGATGTTGTGTTTGATTGCAAACTTTTCATTTTGTTGATGTAGATGACCTCGTTGTAATTTGGGTATAATTTTGGCTTGTACTGATTATAACCGGACGAAATCTTTATTGGTTATTTGCTTTCATTATCTTGATTAGTAGTTATCATAGGTGTTTAAACCACTAGATGAAGAATCATATAATGAAACTCTATCTAATCTCACTTAGGTGCTTATGCATAAGCTAAGGGATAATAAGTACTTGCAAGATAGGAACTGACAAATAAATGGGACATAATTATCATGCTAGGCTTGTCAATCAAACGAGACTATCGAGATAAATTAGCAGGCATATCTATTGATAAAAAATAGGAAATTTTAGTTGGAATTGAATCAATGATTAAAAGTTTTGAGGCGTTTTAGAAAATAGGTCAACCAAAGGTCTTAAATACAACCGTCATGTTGTCGGTTTTACAAAACAACTTTTGGAGTTCTAGGCCAACGTTAAGCATTAAATCATAACAAAAAGGCTAAGAATGTGAAAAAGTACAAATGAATTAGGTCATACCCTAGTCTAGCCTCCTTAGGTTAGGTTGGGGCGTGACAAGCATGGTGCTTGGTCCACCACGACATTGAAGCATCAGCAATCGTCTCATCGCAACACTCGCGTCGTTGCTTAACGAAAGCCAATGCCACATGTGTTAGGTGATTCGTGCATCACGCATGCCCCCCACCATCCCCCTATATGCACCCGTATGCAAGGAGGGAGACAAGCAAACTACCTTCCTGCCCACGCGGTGCTTGGATCGCCACGACACTAGACCATGTCCGTCGCATTACGACTCAGCGAGGGCCATGGCGTCATCTGCTAGGTGATTCACGCATCGCATAGGCCCGTCGGAACCAACCGGGGGACAGCTTCAAGGCTGCATGGTGCTTGGATTGCCGCGACATTAAAGGATCAGCAATCGTCTCATCGCAACGCTCGCGTCGTTGCTTAACGAAAGCCAATGCCATATGTGCTAGGCGATTCGCGCATCATGCATGCCCCCTACCGTCCCTCTGTATGCACTGAACGGGCCAAGAAAACTACCTTCCTACCCACGCGGTGCTTGGATCACCACGACACTAGACCACGTCCGTTGCATTACGACTCAGCGAGGACCATGGCGTCGTGTGCTAGGCGATTTGCGCATCGTACAGGCCCGTCAGAACCAACTGAGGGACGGCTTCAAGGCCGCGTGCTGCTTGGATCGCCACGACATTGAGCCATCAGCAATCATCTCATCGCAACGCTCGCGTCGTTTATTAACAAAATCCTATGCCACATGTGCTAGGCGATTCGCGCATCACGTATGCCCTCCACCGTCCCCCTGTATGCACTTGTATGCACGGAATGGGACAACCAAACTACCTTCCTGCCCACGCAGTGCTTGGATCGCCACGACACTAGACCACGTCCGTCACATTACGACTTAGCGAGGACCATGGCAACGTGTGCTAGGCGATTCGCGCATCGCACAGGCACGTCAAAACCCACCGGGGGACAGCTTCAAGGTCGCATGGTGCTTAGATTTCCACGACATTGAAGCATCATTAATCGTCTCATTGCAACGCTCGTGTCGTTACTTAACGAAAGCCAATGTCTCGTGTGCTAGGTGATTTGCGCATCACGCTTGCCCCCTCTGTCCCCCAAGAGCCACCCAAGCCCACGCGGAGCTTGGATCACCACGACACTAGACCATGGCCGCGCACATCTACTCGACAACGACCATGGCTTCGTGTGCTAGGCAATTCGCGCATCGCGCAGGCCCAACGACACGTCGGGGGACAAGAATGTCCCCTAACGTGTACCTAGCCAGCGGCACGGGGATGGCTAGTTTTGTGCTTGGGCAACCACTCGCCCCCTTATTAACCATCCCAATGACTTCAACGGTGTTGCGGTGCCAAGATGGATAATGAGGGGCTAGGGAAGTCACCACGTTCCTCATTAGCCATCTTGGTACCACGCCGAGGGACATGCCGGGGGACGCGGGGCAGGGGTGGCACGACCCCAACGCACGAGTATGCAATGCAATACCTCGGCGTGATTCACTCAATAGGTATTCCCGCCCACCGATATAGCCCACAATGTGCCACGAAGTGCCCACAACGTCCCCCCGCATGGACCTCGACCTGGGGGCTTGACACTACATACCCCCCAATACTACATTTGGATGCAAAAACCAAAGTGACAGCAGTAGCGTACATTGTGCCAGAGATTCATAATGGGTGTTTTACACTATAAAAGGCCCCATATAGCATGATTTTCGTACCCAACTTGCTCCTTATTAATAGCATATGATATCCAAATGCTTCAAAATTATTTTTTTTGGAAAAAATATTTTTTTAATATTTAATAATTGAAAAAAATAGGAAAAAATCAGAAAAAATAGTAGAAAATTCAGAAAAAATTATTTTAATTCATACTTAAATGATATTCAAAAATATTTTTTGGGAAAATTAATTTTTAATATTTAAAAATTACGAAAAATAGGGAAAAATCATAAAAAATACTATAAAATTCAGAAATATTTATATTAATTCATAAATTAATTTGTTTACATGATATTTGGCATTAAATTTTTTTTTTGGATGGATTGGGAAACTAATTAATCTATTTCGCCTCACAAATGTGATAAACTGTTTATCGGACAAGGCAAATGTTAAGACTAATTCATAAATTTGGAAACCACTTGTAAAAGGGTATCGATGTTGACATTCGTGTCATAATACATCCTGCATGCCCAATACCCGCGAATGCCTAACATTGCCCGTCGTGCCCAACGCTCCCTAGTAGTGCCAAAGTCGTCCCCCAATATCCCCCAACGTCCCTTAAGCGTAACCCTATAGTGCCCCAGCCGTGCCCAGCTGTGCCCCAACAGTTCCTCAACAGTGCCCCTTGAGCCCCCCATGTTCGCCACTTGCGAGCACTATCGTGCGTCACGGGTGCCCCGTGCGCGCACCTTCGTGCCGCATGCGCGCACGATGCGCACACCATCGTACGGCATGGGCGCCCCATCCGCGCACCTTAGTGCGGCATGTAGGCTATATGCGCGTACCATCGTGCAGCATGCGGTATGGGCGCCCACGCGAGCACCTTTGTGCGGCATGCGCGTAGTATCGTGTGGCATGGGTACCCCATGTGCGCATCTTCGTGCGGTATGTCGGCCACATGCACTTACCATCGTGCGGCATGTGCCCCCGATGTGCACACCATTGTGCGGCAAGGACTCCCCATGCCCGCACCTTCGTGCACCATGAGCGTACCATCGTGCGGCACGCAGGCCACATGCGCGTACCACCGTGCGGCATGCGTGCTCTATGCGCGTACCTTCGTACGGCATGCGGGCCACATGTGCGTACCATCGTGTGGCACGGGCACCCCACGCGCACATCTTCGTGCAGTATGGGCACCGCATGCGAGCGGTCCACGGGGCCCAACTGCTTGCCCCATTGTGCCCTATGTGTGACCCCACTGCTTGCCAAGTCGTGCCCCAACTGCATGCCAAGCTATGGCGCATCCAAGGCCCCAAGTACGTGCCCCATGTACATGCCCCATCTGAGGCCCAATCGTGTGCCGTTGTGCAATATAATGGGCAGTCGTGCTGCAACCTTTCACCAACATGCCCAGCCGTGCTGAAGATAGGGGCAACATAACCTCAGTCACCGTTAATGCTGAGGGAAGAATGTTAGGCACCTCGGCGGGCCGGCAACACACAAGGTCGGATTCAAATTTTTTGCCATCTTTTACGAAGCAAGCATCGGTTGTCTAACACTTGAGCACTCGAGGCGATGAGCAGGGTCGGCCGACAGTGGGTCTGTTAGCACTTGGGCATAGCACTTAGGCATCATTGGGCATAGCACTTGGGTGCACATAGCACTTGGGCATAGAGCTTGGGTGCACATAGTACTTGGGCATCCTTGGGCATAGCACTTAGCACTTGGGCATAATTGGGCATCATCGTTGCCTCGAAACCCCACGACACTTGTGGCGGCACTTTAGAACGCAGCAAGCGTGGCAAACTAACTTGGGCTAATGTTATTCGAACTTGGGTGCAGAGCACTAGGCAACACTTGGGTTACCACTTATGACTTACTTAGGCACTTGGAGACATACTTGGAGAGCGGCATAGGGCATCGAACCTCTTGGCCCATTTGGGAAAAATAGTATTGGTTGATGGGATGGGATGGGATTGGATTGCGGATGGGGCAGAGATAGGCAAGGATGGGGGAGGGATGAATCGGACCAACAAAGGGATGAATCTCAGTGGATCGTGGCAGCAAGGCTACTCTGCCACTTACAATACCCCGTCTCGTATTTAAGTTGTCTGCAAAAGATTTTGCTCGCCGCTCGATGGGAATTGTACTTCAAGGCGGCCGGCGCGACGCTTCTGTCGCTACGGCTTGGCCAACGACACGTGCCCTCGGGGATCGGAGGCCCTTACTGTGGGGCGGTGAATGGGTGGCGGGCGAGCGCGTCGCTTCTAGCCCGGATTCTGATTTAGTGGCGTTCAGTCATAATTCAGCGCACGGTAGCTTCGTGCCACTGTCTTTTCTACCAAGCGCGATGACCAATTGTGCGAATCAACGGTTCCTCTCGTACTAGGTTGAATTACTATTGTGACACTGTCATCAGTATGGTAAAAATAACCCATCTCACGACGGTCTAAACCTAGCTCACGTTCCCTATTGGGGGTGAACAATCCAACACTTGGTGAATTCTGCTTCACAATGATAGGACGAGCCGACATCAAAGGACCAAAAAATAAAGTCGCTATGAATGCTTAGCTGCCATAAGCTAGTTATCCCTGTGGTAACTTTTCTGGCACCTCTAGCTTCAAATTTTGAATGTCTAAAGGATCGTTAGGCCATGCTTTCACGGTTCGTATTCATACAGAAAATCAGAATCAAATGAGCTTTTACCCTTCTGTTCCACACGAGATTTATGTTCTCGTTGAGTTCATCTTAGGACACCTACGTTATCTTTTAACAAATGTGCCGCCCCAGCAAAACTCCCCACCTGACAATGTCTTTTTCTCAATTCGGCCCGCAGAGCGAGCCTTGGGTCCAAAATGAGGGGCAGTGCCCCGTCTCCGATTCACAGAATAAGTAAAATAATGTTAAAAGTAGTGGTATTTCACTTTCGCCTTTCGGCTCCCACTTATCCTACACCTCTCAAGTCACTTCACAAAGTCAGACTAGAGTCAAGCTCAATAGGGTCTTCTTTCCCCGCTGATTCTGCCAAGCCTGTTCCCTTGGCTGTGGTTTCGCTAGATATTAAACAAGGACAGTAGGAATCTCATTAATCCATTCATGCACGTCACTAATTAGATGACGAGGCATTTGGCTACCTTAAGAGAGTCATAGTTATTCCTACTGTTTACCCGCGCTTGGTTGAATTTCTTCACTTTGACATTCATAGCACTGGGCAGAAATCACATTGCGTGAGCATCCGTAGGGACCATCGCAATGCTTTGTTTTAATTAAACAATCAGATTCCCCTTGTCTGTAACAGTTCTGAGCTGGCTGTTCGACGCCCGAGGAAGGCCCCTGAGTGAGCCATTCCCAGTCCGTCCCCCGACCGGCATACGGTGACCCGCTCTCACCGTGGTAGCAACTCGAGCAGTCCATCGACAACCGACGAGTTCGGGATTGGGATCCCCGTGCCCATCCCTCAAAGCCAATCCTTTTCCCGAGGTTACGGATCCATTTTGCCGACTTTCCTTGCCTACATTGTTCCATCGACTAGAGGCTATTCACCTTGGAGACCTGATGCGGTTATAAGTACAACCGAGCATGGACGGTACTCAGTCCTTCGAATTTTCATGGGCCACCGGGGACACACCGGGCAACGCGCGACGTGCGGTGCTCTTTCAGCCGCTAGACCCTACCTCTGGCTGGGCCGATTCCAAGGTGGGTAGTCTGTTAAACAGGAAAGATATCTCTTCCAAAGGCCTTCGTCGACGTCTCCGGACTCCTTAACGTTGCCTTTAACTGCCACGTCCCGATTCAGGAATTTTAACCCAATTATTTTTCGGTGCACATGCGGAACGCGCTATCTGTCAGGCTTCCCCCAACCCTTAGGATCGACTAACCCATATGCAAGTGCTGTTCACATGGAACCTTTTCCCTCTTCGGCCTTCAAAGTTCTCATTTGAATATTTGCTACTACCACCAAGATCTGCACCGACGATCGCTCCGCCAGGGCTTGCGCCCTTGGTTTTGTGGCGACCGCCACACTCTCTTACTCATCGGGGCCTCGCACTTGCCCCGACGGCCGGGTATAGGTCGCGCACTTAAGCGCCATCCATTTTTTGGGCTAGTTGATTCGGCAAGTGAGTTGTTATACACTCCTTTGTGGATTTCGACTTCCTTGACTACCGTTCTACTATCTTAATCAACCAATACCCTTTGTGGGATCTAGGTTAGCGTGCAGTTGGGCACCGTAACCCGATTTCTGGTTCATCCCGCATCGCCAGTTTTGCTTACCAAAAATGGCCCACTTAGAGTTCCTTATTCTATGGCGTGGCTCAACGAAGCAGTCGCACCGTCCTACCTATTTAAAGTTTAAGAATAGGTCGAGGGCGTTGCACCCTCGATGCCTCTAATCATTGGCTTTGCCCGATAGAAATCGCACGCGAGCTCTAGCTATCCTGAGGAAAAATTTGGAGGGAACCATCTACTAGATGGTTCAATTAGTCTTTTGCCCTTATACCCAAGTCGGACGAACGATTTGAACGTCAGTATCGCTGCGGGCCTCCACTAGAGTTTCCTCTGGCTTCGCCCCGCTCAGGCATAGTTTACTGTCTTTTGGGTCACGACAGGTATGCTTGCACTCGAACCCTTCTCAGAAGATCAAGGTCAGTCGGTGGTGTACCCCTCGTGGGGGATCCCACCAATCAGCTTCCTTGCGCCTTGTGGGTTTACACACCTGTTGACTCGTACACATGTCAGACTCCTTGGTCCGTGTTTCAGGACGGGTCGAATGGGGAGCCCGTAGGCCAGCACCAGGGGCGTGCAGATACCGAAGCACACCGAAGGCGCGTGTTGTCCAGCCACGATTGAGGCGACGGTGTTCTACGGGCATATCTACTGCCCAGGCTTTGGCCGCCGCCCCAATCCGCACTGGTCCGCACCCGGAGCCAATCGGCGGACCGGCTCTCGTCGTTCTGCATACAACCGGGGCGCATCGCTGACCCCCATCCGTTTCCCGCCCGACAATTTCAAGCACTCTTTGACTCTCTTTTCAAAGTCCTTTTCATCTTTCCCTCGTGGTACTTGTTCGCTATCGGTCTCTTGCCCGTATTTAGCCTTGGATGGAATTTACCGCCCGCTTAGGGCTGCATTCCCAAACAACCTGACTCGCTAACAGCTCCTCGTGGTACGACAGGGTCCGGGCACGACAGGGCTCTCACCCTCTCTGGCGCCCCTTTCCAGGGGAATTGGGCCCGGTCTGTCGCTGAGGTCGTTTCGTCAGACTACAATTTGAACGACGGAGCAGCCCGATTCTCAAGCTGGGCTATTCTTGGTTCGCTCACCGTTACTAAGGGAATCCTTGTAAGTTTCTTTTCCTCCGCATATAGATATGCTTAAACTCAGCGGGTAATCCCGCCTGACTTGGGGTCGCGGTCGTAGCGCATGGCACCGGAGGGTCTCTCTTCAGTCCCCTACGCGCGACGGGACGACGCACGATAACTCGAGAGTTGAATGGACCAACCACCACTTGTCATGACGTCCGTCGCGCCGGACTCGCATTTCGTCCAGCCGCGCCTAGAGACATGGGAGGCCACAATCCACCCCCACCCACAAACCCAGCATTCTAATGTTGGGACACGGGGTAAGGGGAGGGGCAATGCGATGCGTGATGCCCATGCAAGCGTGCCCTTAGCCTGACAGCTTCGGGCACAACTTGCGTTCAAAGACTTGATGGTTCACGGGATTCTGCAATTCACACCAAGTATTGCATTTTGCTACGTTCTTCATTGATGCGAAAGCCGAGATATCCGTTGTCGAGAGTCATTTTCGTTTCGTTAGGTACCGAGGCCTAACCCGGCACACAGCAGACGGGGCAAGGATAGGCAGTCCCCCATATTTCGTTTGCCTTTGCGTATTCTGTGCTAGGGTTCGTTGTTTGCGGGGCGTTCGCCCCAACTCAGGACCGACAAGCGGG
>CM075780.1:83030872-83035872 GCA_037974665.1 Ehretia macrophylla
TGACCAGGCCGTACGTCGCAAGCTTAAGGGCCTACTTCGTGGTGCCCGACCATGCACCGATTGCATGCAACCGAGGTACCAACCGAAAGTGGAATTCTTGCCCATGCGGTGCTTGGATTGCCACGACACTAGACCACGTCCATTACGACTCAACGAGGACAATGGCATCCTGTGCTAGGTGATTCGCGCATCGCGCAGGCCAATAGGAACACATCGTGGGACGGCTTTGAGGAAGCACAATGCTTGGATAGCCACGACATTGAAGCTCTAGCCATCGTCTTATCGCAACTCTCGCGTCGTCACTTAACAAAAGCCAAGGCCGTGTACTAGGCGAGTCGCGCATCACGCGATCTCCCACTGTCCCCCTATATGTACCCACATGCATGGAACGGGACAAGCAAACTTCTTGCCAACGCGGTGCTTGGATCGCCAGGACACAAGACTACGTCCGTCGCAGTAGGACTCATCGAGGACCATGGTATTGTGTGCTAGGCGATTCGCGTATCGCGCAAGCCCATAGGAAAAAATCGGGGGACAGCTTCGAAGTAGCATGGTGCTTGGATCCCCACGACATTGAAGCATCAGCAATCGTCTCATCGCAACACTAGCGTCGTTGCTTAACGAAAGCCAATGCCACATGTGCTAGGTGATTCGCGTATCACGCATGCCTCCCATCATCCCCCTGTATGCACCCGTATGCACGGAACGAGACAAGCAAACTACCTTCCTGCCCACGCGGTGCTTGGATTGCCTTGACACTAGACCACGTCCGTCGCATTACGACTCAGCGAGGACTATGGCGTCGTGTGCTAGGCGATTCGTGAATTGCACAGGCCCGTCGGAACCAACCGGGGGACGGCTTCAAGGCCGGATGGTGCTTGGATTGCCACGACATTGAAGCATCTGCAATCGTCTCATCCCAACGCTCGCGTCGTTGCTTAACGAAAGCTAATGCCACATGTGCTAGGCGATTCACGAATCATGCATGCCCCCCACTGTCCCCCTCTATGCACCCATATGCACGGAACGGGACAAGCAAACTACCTTCCTGCCCATGCGGTGCTTGGATCGCCACGACACTAGACCATGTCCGTCGTATTACGACTCAGCGAGGACTATGGCGTCGTGTGCTAGGCGATTCGCACATCGCACAGGCCCATCGGAAACAACCGAGGGACAGCTTCAAGGCCAGATGGGGCTTGGTTCGCCACGACATTGAAGCATCAGCAATCGTCTCATCGCAACGCTCATGTCGTTGCTTAACGAAAGCCAATGCCACATGTGCTAGGCGATTCGCGCATCACGCATGCCCCCCACCGTCCCCTTGTATGTATCCGTATGCACGGAACGGGACAAGCAAACTACCTTCTTGCCCACGTGGTACTTGGATCGCCACAACAGTAGACCACATCCGTCGCATTACGACTCAGCAAGGACCATGGCGTCGTGTGCTAGGCGATTCGCGCATCGCGCAAGCCTATGGAACCAATCGGGGGATGGCTTCAGGGCCGCATAGTGCTTGGGTCGCCACGACATTAAAGCATCAGCAATCGTCTCATCGCAATGCTCGCGTTGTTGCTTAACGAAAGCCAATGTAACGTGTGCTAGATGATTCGTGCATCACGCTTGCCCCCATCGTCCCCCAAGAGCCACCCAAGCCCACGCATTGCTTGGATTGCCACGACACTAGTCCATGGTCATGCGCATCCACTAGGCAACGACCATGGCTTCGGGTGCTAGGCAATTTGCGCATCGCACAGACTCAACGACACGTCAGGGGACGGGAATGTCCCCCAACGTGTAGCTAGCTGGCGGCACGGGAATGGCTAATTTTGTGCTGTGGCAACTACTCGCCCCCTCATTAGCCATCCCAATCACGTCGACGGTGTTGCGGCACCAAGATGGATAATAAGGGGCTAAAGAAGCCACCACGTTGCTCATTAGCCATTCTGGTACCGCGCCGAGGGACATGGCGAGGGATGTAGGGCGGTGGTGGCACGACCCTAACGCACGGGTATGCAATGCAATACCTCGGCGTGATTCACTCGGTAGGCATTCCCACCCACAATATAGCCCACAATGTGCCACGAAGTGCCCACAACGTCCCCCCACATGGACCTCGACCATGGGGCTTAACACCACATACCTCCCTTTAGTACATTTAGATGCAAAAACATAAGTGACAGTAGTAACGTACATTTTTCCAGAGATTCATAATAGGTGTTTTACACTATAAATGGCCCTATATGGCATGATCTTTGTACCCAACTTGCTCCTTATTGATAGCATATAATATCCAAATGCTTTAAGATTATTTTTGTCTATTTTTTTAATATTAAATAATTGTGAAATATAGGGAAAAATCAGAAAAAATAGTAGAAAATTTAGAAAAATTTATATTAATTCATACATTAATTTGTTATTTGATATTCAAAAATATTTTTTTCGAAAAATTAATTTTAAATATTTAAAAATGATGTAAAATAGGGAAAAATAAGAAAAAATACTAGAAAATTTAGGAAAATATATATTAATTCATAAATTAATTTGTTTGCATGATATTTGGCGTTAATTTTTTTTTTTGGATGGATTGGCAAACCGATTAATCTATTTTGCCTTACAAATGTGACGAACTATTTGTCGGACAAGGCAAAGGTTAAGACTAATTCATAGATTCGGAAACCACTTGTAAAAGGATATCAATTTCCACATTCGTGTTATAATACATTCTGCATGCCCAATACCCCCGAATGCTTAACATTGCCCGTCGTGCCCAACGTCTCCTAGTTGTGCCAAAGCCGTCCCTTAACATCCCCCAACGTCCCCCAAGCGTACCCCCATAGTACTCCAACCGTACCCCAACAGTGCCTCAGCCATGCCCCAACAGTGGCCCAACAGTGCCCTTTGAGCCCCTCTCGCGCGACACTTGCGCGCACCATTATGCGGCACGGGTGCCCCATCTGCGCACCTCCGTGCCACATGTGGGCCATATGTGCGCATTATTGTGTAGCATGCGCGCACGATGCACACGCTATTGTGTAGCATGGGCGCCTCATGCGCGAACCTTTGTGCGGTATGCAGGCTATATGCGCGCACCATCGTGTGGCATGTGCGCCTGATGCATGCACCATCGTGTTGGATGGGCGCCCCATGGCTTCAGGTGCTAGGCGATTCGCGTATCGCGCAGGCCCAACTACACGTCAGGGGACAGGAATGTCCCCCAACGTGTACCTAGCCGGCAGCACAGGGATGGCTAGTTTTGTGCTTGGGCAACTACTCGCCCCCTCATTAGCCATCCCAATGACGTCGACGGTGTTGCGGCACCAAGATGGCTAATGAAGGGCTAGGGAAGCCACCACGTTCCTCATTAGCCATCCTGGTACCGCGCCGAGAGATATGCCGGGGGACACGGGAAGGTGGTGGTACGACCCCAACGCACGGGTATGCAATGCAATACCTTGGCATGATTCACTCAGTAGTCATTCCCGCCCACAATATAGCCCACGATATAGCCCACAATGTGCCACGAAGTGCCCACAACGGCCCCCTGCATGGACCTCGACTAGGGGGCTTGATACCACATACCCCCCTATAGTACATTTAGATATAAAAACCCAAGTGACAGCAGCAGCGTACATTTTGCCAGAGATTCATAATGGGTGTTTTACACTATAAAAGGCCCCATATGGCATGATCTTCGTACCCAACTTGCTCCTTATTGATAGCATATGATATCCAAATATTTTAAAAATATTTTTTTTGAATTTTTTTTATTTTTAATATTAAATACTTGTGAAAAATAGGGAAAAATCAGAAAAAATAGTAAAAAATTTAGAAAAATTTATATTAATTCATGCATTAATTTGATAAATGATATTCAAAAATATTTTTTTCCGCAAATTAATTTTTAATATTTAAAAATTACAAAAAATAGGGAAAAATCAAAAAAAATACTAGAAAATTCAGGAAAATTTATATTAATTCATAAATTAATTTGTATACATGATATTTGGCATTAAATTTTTTTTTGGATGAATTGGGAAATCGATTAATCTATTTCGCCTCACAAATGTGATGAATTGTTTGTCGGACAAGGCAAAGGTTAAGACTAATTCATAGATTCGAAAACCACTTGTAAAAGGATATCAATGTCCACATTTGTGTCATAATGCATTTTGCATGCCCAATACCCCTGAATGCTTCACATTGCCCGTCGTGCGCAATGTCCCCTAGTAGTGCCAAAGCCGTCCCTCAACGTCACCCAAGTGTACCCCTATAGTACCTCAACCTTTGTGCAGCATGCGGGCTACATGCACGCACCATTGTACGATATGCGCGCCCGATGCGTACATCATCGTACGGCATGGGCACCCCACGCCCGCACCTTCGTTCAGCATGCACGTACTATCGTGCAGCACGGGAGCCCCATGCGCGCACCTTCGTGCGGCATGCGGGACACATGCGTGCACCATCGTGCGGCATGCACGCCCGATGCACGCAACATCGTGCGACATGGGCGCCCCATGCGCGCACCATCGTACGGCATGCGCACACTATCGTGCGGCATGGGCACCCCATTCGCGCTCCTTCGTGCGTCATGCGGGCCACATGCGCGCACCATCGTGCAGCATGGGCGGCCCATGTGCGCACCATCATACGGTATGGGCACCTCATGCTCACACATTTGTGTGGCATGTACGCACCATCGTGCGGCATGGGTGCCCCATGCGCGCACCATTGTACGGCATGGGCTCCCCATGCGTGCACCATCGTGCGGCATGGGCGCCCTATGCGCGCACCTTCGTGCGGCATGCAGGCCACATGGGCGCACCATCGTGCTGCACGGGCGCCCCATGGGCGCACCTTTGAGCGGTACGGGCACCCCATGCGCGTGCCCTACGTGGCCCAACTGCTTGCCCCATCGTGCCTCATGCGCGACCCCACTACTTGTCAAGTCGTGCCCCAACTGCTTGCCAAGTTGTGGCTCATCCGAGGCCCCA
>CM075780.1:83045872-83050872 GCA_037974665.1 Ehretia macrophylla
CGTCGACCTTTTATCTAATAAATGCATCCCTTCCAGAAGTCGGGGTTTGTTGCACGTATTAGCTTTAGAATTACTATGGTTATCCGAGTAGTAGATACCATCAAACAAACTATAACTAATTTAATGAGCTATTCGCAGTTTCACAGTCTGAATTAGTTCATACTTACACATGCATGGCTTAATCTTTGAGACAAGCATATGACTACTAGCAGGATTAACCAGGTAGCATTCCTCACCGACGCCAGCGTCGCACGAGGCACATCGTCCCCTAAGGGTTGACGGCTCGAGACGATCGCATGATCGTCATACACAATTAGCGACGAATGCTGATTTAAGGCAAAGAGAGGCCAAGGACCCCATACCGTCATGGTGTGCCACATCTGAGAGATCGAGCGACTCCCCACAGGCCACTTGTGCCGTACTTGTTGGAGTGAGCAGCGTGGAACACATAACGTGCATAGGGGTTCGCCCTACGTCGTCCATGGAGGCAGACGCAAGGTAAAAGACAGACGATATGACTTTAGACTGCCTTCTTTATAGGTACGCAACACAGGAAACCGACCTACCAACTGAGGCAACGTAAGCACTCGGCCAGTGAATGAAGAGGCAAGCCGGGGAGGACGTCGCTGCTCAAGTAGGGATCCAACCGACCCATACAAGCCGACCACCATTCACGCGCTATCATGTTCACTATGCCAAAACCACCAAGCCGATAACCGTCACACCATCTAGGCAAACGAAGCCCTTCAGGCAAACGGAACCGACGAGTTGGCCCGAGCACGCACCGCTAGGCACGAAGAATGTTTGAGGGACACAGGGCGGGAACGACACGAGGTGCATGACTAGGCCGCACATCGTAAGCTTAAGGGCCTACTTCGTGGTGCCCGACCATGCACCGCTTGCATGCAACTAAGGTACCAACCGAAAGCGTACTTCCTGCCCACTCAGTACTAGGATCGCCACGACACTAGACCACATACGTCACATTACGACTCAGCGAAGACCATGGCGTCGTGTGCTAGGCGATTCGAGCATCGTGAAGGCAATGGGAATACACCGTGGGATGGCTTCGAGGTAGAACAGTGCTTCGTTTGCCACAACATTGAAGCTTTAGCCGTAGTCTCATTGCAACGCTCGTGTCTTCACTTAACTAAATCCAAGGCTGTGTGATTGGCGATTTGCGCAGTCCCCCATTGTCCGCCTATATGCACCCACATGCACGGAACGGAACAAGCAAACTTCCTGCCCATGTGGTGCTTAGATCGCCATGACACTAGACCACGTCCGTCGTATTATGACTCAGCGAGGACCATGACATCGTGTGCTAGGAGATTCACGCACCGCATAGGCCCGTCAGAACCAACTAGGGTACGGCTTCAAGGCCGCATGGTGCTTGGATTGCCACGATATTGAAGAATCAGCAATCGTCTTATCACAACGCTCGCGTCGTTGCTTAACGAAAGCCAATGCCACATGTGCTAGGCAATTCGCACATCACGCACGCCCCTCACCGTCCCTTTGTATGTACCCATATGCACGGAATGGACAAGCAAACTACCTTCCTGCCCACGTGGTGCTTGGATCGCCACGACACTAGACCACGTCCGTCGTATTACGACTCCGCGAGGATCATGACGTCGTGTGCTAGGCGATTCGTGCATCACACAGGCCCATCGGAACCAACCGGGGGATGGCTTGAAGGCCGCATGGTGCTTGGATCGCCACGACATTGAAGCATCAGTAATTGTCTCATCGCAACGCTCGCTCGTTGCTTAACGAAAGCCAATGCCACATGTGCTAGGCGATTCGCGCATCACGCATGCCCCTCACCGTCCCCCTGTATGCACCCATATGCACGGAATGAGACAAGCAAACTGCCTTCTTGCCCACGCAGTGCTTGAATCGCCACGACACTAGACCATGTCTGTCGCATTACGACTCAGCGAGAACCATGCGTCGTGTGCTAGGTGATTCGCGCATCGCACAGGGCCGTCAGAATCAACCAAGGGACAGCTTCAAGGCCGCATGGTGCTTGGATCCCCATGACATTGAGGCATCAGCAATCGTCTCATCGCAACGCTCGCTTCGTTACTTAACAAAAGCAAATGCCACATGTGCTAGACGATTTTTGCATCACGCATGCCCCCCACCGTCCCCCTATATGTACCCATATGCAAGGAATTGGACAACCAAACTACCTTCCTGCCCACGCGGTGCTTGGATCACCACGACACTATACCGCGTCCGTCGCATTACGACTCAGCGAGGACCATGGCGTCGTGTGCTAGGCGATTCGCGCATCGCACAGGCCTGTCGAAACCAACCAGGGGACGGCTTCAAGGCAGCATGGTGCTTGGATCGCCATGACATTGAAGCATCAGCAATCATCTCAACACAACGCTCGCGTCGTTGCTTAACGAGAGCCAATGCCACCTGTGCTAGGCGATTTGCGCATCACGCTTGCCCCCACTTTCCCCCAAAAGTTACCCAAGCCCACGCCGTGCTTGGATAGCCACGACACTAGACCATGGCCATGCGCATCCACTCGGCAACGCCCATGGCTTCGTGTGCTAAGCGATTCTTACATTGCACAGACCCAACGACACGTTAGGGGACGGGAATGTCCCCTAATGTGCACCTAGCCGGCGGCACAGGGATGGCAAGTTTTATGCTTGGGCAACCACTCGCCCCCTCATTAGCCATCCCACTGCCGTCGCCGGCGATGCGGCACGAAGATGGATAATGAGGGGATAGGGAAGCCACCACGTTTCTCATTAGCCATCCTGGTGCCGCGCCGAGGGATATGCCGGGGGACCCGGGGCGGGGATGGCACAGCCCCAACACACGGGTATGCAATGCAATACCTCGACGTGATTCACTCGGTAGGCATTCCCGCCCACAATATATCCCACAATATAGCCCATGATATTGCCCACAATGTGCCACAAAGTGACCACAACGTCCCCCCGCATGGACCTCGACCAGGGGACTTGACACCACATACCCCCTATAGTACATTTAGATACAAAAACCCTAGTGACAGCAGTAGCGTAGATTTTGCCAGAGATTCACAATGGGTGTTTTACACTATAAAAGGCCCCATATGGCATGATCTTCATACCCAACTTGCTCCTTATTGATAGCATAAGATATCCAAATGCTTCAAAAATATTTTTTTCAAAATATTTTTTAATATTTAATAATTGAGAAAAATAGGAAAAAATCAGAAAAAATAGTAGAAAATTCAGAAAAATTTATATTAATTCATACATTAATTTGTTAAATGATATTCAAAAATAATTTTTTTGAAAAATTAATTTTTAATATTTAAAAATTACAAAAAAATAGTGAAAAATCAGAAAAAATACTAGAAAATTCAGGAAAATTTATATTAATTCATAAATTAATTTGTTTACATTATATTTAGCATTAAAAATTTTTTTGGATGGATTGGGAAACCGATTAATTTATTTCGCCTCACAAATGTGGCAAACTGTTTGTCGGACTAGGCAAAGGTTAAGACTAATTCATAGATTCGGAAACCACTTGTAAAAGGATATCAATGTCCACATTCATGTCATAATATATTCCGCATGCCCAATGCCCCAAATGCTTAACATTGCCCGTCGTATGCAACATCCCCTAGTAGTGCCAAAGCTGTCCCCCAACATCCCCTATAACACCCCAGCCGTGCCCCAACAGTGCCCCAGCAGTGCCCCAACAGTGGCACAACAGCGCCCTGCGTGCACTATCGTGCGGCATGGGCGCCTCATGTACGCACCTTCGTGCAGCATGCGGGCCGTATGCGCACACCATCGTGCGGGATGGGTGCCCCATGCGCCCACCATCATGCGGTATGGGCGCCCAATGGGTACCCTATGCGCGTACCTTCGTGCGGTATCCGGGCTACATGCACGTACCATTGTGCGGCATGTGCGCCCGATGTGCGCACCATCGTGCAGCATGGGTGCCCTACGCTCGCACCTTCGTGCGACATGCCAACACCATCGTGTGGCATGGGGGCCCTATGCGTTCACTATTGTGCAGCATGCGGGCCACATGCGCGTACCTTTGTGCGGTATGCGCACCACATGCTTGCATCATCGTGCGGCATGGGGGCCCAATATCCGCACCATCGTGCAGCAAGGACGTCCTATGCGCGTACATTTGTGCGGCATGGGCGACCCATGCGTGCACCATCGTATGGCATGCAGGCCACAAGTGCAGACCATCGGGAGGCATGCGCGCTCGATGCGCGCACCATCGTGCGGCATGGGCGCCCCATCCGCACACCATCGTGAGGCATAGACGCCCCATGCAAGCACTTTCGTGCGGCATGCACGCGCCATCGTGCGGCATGGGCACCCCATGCGAGCACCTTCGTGCTGCATGTGGGCCACATGTGTCCACCATCGTGCCACATGCGTGTCCCATGTGCGTACCTTCAACCGGTATTGGCGCCCCATGCGCGCACCTTCGTACGGCATGCACGCACCATCGTGCAGCATGGATACCCCATCCGCGCACAATCGAGCGGCATAGGCGCCCTATGCGCGCACCTTCGTGCAGCATGCGGGCCACATGCACGAACCATTGTGTAGCATGCGCGCCCAATGCTCGCACCATCATGCGGCATGGGCGCCCCATGCGGGCACTTTCGTGCGGTTTGGGTACCCTATCTGCGCACCATCGTGCAGCATGGGCGCCCCATGCGCGCACCTTCGTGCGGCATGTGCGCACCATCGTGCGGCATGGGTGCCCCATGCATGCACCTTCTTGCGACATGAGGGCCGCATGCGTGCACCATCGTGCTGCATGCGCGCACCTTCGTGCGGCATTGGCCTCCCATGAGTGCATCTTAGTGCGGTATGCACGCACCATCGTGCGGAATGGACGACCCATGCCCGCACCATCGTACGGCATGGGTGCCCCATGTGCACAATTTCATGAGGCATGTGGGCCACATGCACGCACTATATTGCCGCATGCGCGCCCCATGT
>CM075780.1:83055872-83065872 GCA_037974665.1 Ehretia macrophylla
CAAGCAGGGGGGGACGTCGTTGCTCAAGCAGGGACCCAGCTGACCCATCCATGCCGACCACTACTCACGCGCTATCCCGTTCGCTATGCCCAGATCACCAGGCTGATAACTGCCTCACCGTCTAGGCAAACGAAGCCCTTCCGGTGAACGGAACTGGTGAGATGGCCCGAGCACACACTGCTAGGCACGAAGAATTTTTGAGGGACGCGGGACGGGAACAGAATGAGGTGCATGACCAGGCCACACGTTGTAAGCTTAAGGGTCTACTTCGTGGTGCCCGACCACGTACCGATTGCACGCAACTAAGGTACCAACCGAAAGTGGACTTGCTGCCCACGCAGTGCTTGGTTCACCAAGACATTAGACCACGTCCGTTGCATTACGACTCAGCGAGGACCATGGCGTCGTGTGCTAGGCGATTCACGTATCACGCAGGCCCATGGGAACACACCGTGGGTCGGCTTGGAGGCAGCACGGTGCTTGGATCACCACAATATTGAAGCTTTAGCCATCGTCTCATCGCAATACTCGCGTCTTCAGTTAACAAAAGCCAAGGACATGTGCTAGGCGATTCGCGCATCATTCAGTCCCCCACTGTCCCCCTATATGCACCCATATGCACAGAACGGGAAAAGCAAACTTCCTGCTCACGCGGTGCTTGGATCTCCACGACACTGGACCACGTCCATCGCATTATGACTCAGCGAGGACCATGGCATCGGGTGCTAGGCAATTCGCGCATCGCGCAAGCCCATAGGAACACACCGGGGGGCGGCTTCGAGGCAGTATGGTGCTTGGATCACCACAACATTGAAGCATCAACAATCGTCTCATCGCAACGCTCACGTCGTAGCTTAACGAAAGGTAATGCCACATGTGCCAGGCGATTCGCGCATCACGTACGCCCCCACTGCCCTCCTGTATGCACCCGTATGCACAG
The DNA here is from genome assembly GCA_037974665.1 of Ehretia macrophylla. Classification (NCBI taxonomy): domain Eukaryota; kingdom Viridiplantae; phylum Streptophyta; class Magnoliopsida; order Boraginales; family Ehretiaceae; genus Ehretia; species Ehretia macrophylla. The sequence continues at coordinate 83,056,813 of CM075780.1, forward strand.
AATGGGACAAGCAAACTACCTTCCAGCCCACGTGGTACTTGGATCGCCACGACACTAGACAACGTCTGTCATATTACGACTCAGCGAGGACCATGGCGTCGTGTGCTAGGTGATTCGCTCATTGTACAAGCCCGTCAGAACCAACCGGGGAATGGCTTCAAGGCCGCATAGTGCTTGGATTGCCATGACATTGAAGCATCAACAATCGTCTCATCGCAACGCTCGCTTCGTTGCTTAACGAAAGCCAACGCCACATGTGCTAGGCTATTCACGCATCACGCATGCCCCCATCGTCCCCCTGTATGCACCCATATGCATGAAATAGGACAAGCAAACTACCTTCCTACCCACGCGGTGCTTAGACCGCCACGACACTAGACCACATTTTTCGCATTACGACTCAGCGAGGACCATAGCGTCGTGTGCTAGGTGATTTGCGCAACACACAGGTTCGTCGGAACCAACAGGGGGACGGCTTCAAGGCCGCATGGTCCTTGGATCGCCATGACATTGAAGAATCAGCAATCGTCTCATCTCAACGCTCGCATCGTTGCTTAACGAAAGCCAATGCCACATGTGTTAGGTGATTCGCGCATCAAGCATGCCCCCTACCGTCCCCCTATATGCACCTGTATGCACGGAACGGGACAAGCAAACTACCTTCCTGCCCACGCAGTGCTTGGATTGCCATGACACTAGACCACGTCTATCGCATTACGACTCAGCGAGGACCATGGCGTCGTGTGCTAGGCGATTCGCGCATCGCACAGGCCCGTCGAAACCAATCGGGGGACGGCATCAAGGCCGCATGGTGCTTGGATCGCCACGACATTGAAGCATCAGCAATCGTCTCGTCGCAATGCTCGCATTTTTGCTTTACGAAAGCCAATGCCACGTGTGCTTGGCAATTTGCGCATCACGTTTGCCCCCATTGTCCCCCAAGAGCCACCCAAGCCCACGCGGTGCTTGGATCACCACGACACTAGACCATGGCCACGCGCATCCACTCGGCAACGGCCTTGGCTGTAACGCCCCGATCCCTCGCGAGACCGGAGGCTCTAATAACCAAGCTATTCTCAACCCAATTCCAACCCAGTCTCAAAATTTTAGAGAAAAACGGACAGAGTTTCCTCTGTACCGCCGATATTTTTCAAACCTGTAAATGCTCAATAAAGCCACAACATAACAAGACATTCATTTATAACTAAAGATCTTAGCTTTAAGGCCATCCGAGCCTTAAGACATACAAACAGTTTAGATACAGACAAGCATGCATTCATAACTTAACTTCTTTACAAAACCGCTTATCATGCCACTCCATGATAGCTTTTAAGTATTCTTAGAAATTGAAAACAACCAGTCATTCACTCCTAAGCATGCGAAGCAGCTAATAGCAGAAATATAAGTTATTACATGCCATGGTTCTAAATCTACCACTACAACATCTATCCCTCAATTTGCAAACTATATAATATACACATATCACTTAGGTTACAAAATAGAACATAAAGTAAAGAAAACAAGTCCTACTCTCATCAACAAGAACATAGTCCACCTCAAGCAACTAGACACAGCAACTAATGCAACTCCTCCAATTGCGCCACCTGAAACATGTTAGCGAGGTATGAGCAACCACTGTTGCCCAGTGAGGGATAAGGTCCCGGGGTGTGCAATGCGACAAGTAATACAGTTAACAACAATAACAATTGAGCAAATCAAGAAACAATGATAGCTTAAATAACCACATATTTGAAAGGATACATTTCTCATAACCCCTATACACCAATCTTCACTGGTCTTCATTCACGATCCACGAACCACGATCACGATCACGATAAGCCGGCATAACCCCAAACACTCCAGTGGGTGTACTCCGGATGTACCCCGATAATCCTACGACCCAACATTCCCTGGAAATCTCCGGACCAGGCGAATGAGGGACTAGGGCACGGAGTTTGAATATCCACCGGCAAGCCCTCTGCCGCCCAGCCGATATTCAACACATCCGCCCCTGACACTATGGTTGCGCAACCACTATGCAATGCACTTAACAATGGCAAGTTAATAGCAATAATATAAGCATTAACACATAGGAGGATCAACAAAGTAGGTTGACCTCGAGGCAGTTAGAATAAAAGCAATTATATAAGCTAATAAGCAGTTTTACAAAGGGACATTTACAAAATAAGCATAGAATCATACCAAAAGCTCCAAATCAACTTGAAACCACATATAAACACTCAAGAAGTCATGCCATGGGTTTAGAAGTGTGAGTCAACCGAAATTGCACCTAAACCCCTTTATTTTTCAAACTATTTCTCTTCCAAACCAAAGTTAATGATTCCATTTTTAAGGGAAACTCTCCCAACCTTCTAACTAACCCTCAAGGTACCCTCTCAACCCTCTAACTCATTCAAACGCCCGCGATTACCCCGAAAGCCCCAAATTCCCTCTTATGGCTTTAAACTACACATACCTTATCCGGGCTTCAAACAAGGGTTATCAAAGCTTCTATAGCACCTAGGTAGCCTAAGAATACTAGAAGTGAAGCCCGAATCCACCCGGATTCGCATGAACCCCGAAACCCCTTTGTTAAAGTCGGCTATTTCATGTTTTATGCGATTCTAGAGCAATTCAAGTGCACGGGGCTATTAGACTACCTTCATTAGCACCTAAGGCATCTATTAGGAGTGTTGAATCAAGCTAATACGTGCAATTACACAAAACCCTAGAAAAACGTCATTATTCACCTCATAAATTCAAATGACGATTCCAACCGTTTAAAATGCGAACTAATAGCTCAAATGTGTTCTCTAGCACTTATATACAAGGTATAATAGCATAGATAAGCTTTGAAATAGCATTTGATAACATTTTCAACAAATCAAGAAAAATGTAACATTTTAGATATGCATAAAAAGTCATGAAAACCCTCACCAATTGCGCGTAAGAACTCTCGGGAGGCTAGCAAACACCCTAAACTACTTGCTCCTAGCTTGGCTTGGCTTGGCTTGAAGATTTGATGAGCAAAATCCTCTCATTCTCCTCCTATACTATTCTCGGATTTGCTACAGTGATTTTTCAGCATTTTTTTGTTTTGATTTTGCTAGTTATGATATAAGGTGAGTTGTGTGTGTGTTATATAAGCTTAGGTGAGTTGTTTTAATTTAAGTGTATGGTCAAAATGTGAGTCAAGCTAGTTAGAAACAAGTCCTAAGCATAAATTAATGTTAGCTAATTAAACTCTAAGTTGGTTACGTAACACTATTCATTCAACTACAAAAATTATTTTCTAAACGAGCTCTCCTAACGCCTTTAGCTCAAATGCACATTTTTCTCATTACTTTAATAATTAATTGGATTTAATAAAAATACTAATTAACTAATAGAAGGCAGTTTAAAAACGAAGTGAATAGTAGTCACAACAGTCAGTTAGTAAAGCACAGAAGTAAATGCGCAAACAAAGGATGCAACAGTAATTAAATGCATGGCTAAATCTCGGGCGTCACATTGGCTTCGTGTGCTAGGCGATTCGCGCATCGCGCTGGCCCAACGACACGTCAAGGGATGGGAATGTCCCCTAACGTGTACCTAGCCGGCAACATGGGGATGGCTAGTTTTGTCCTTGGCCACCCACCCCCCCCCTCATTAGCCATCCCAATGACGTCGACGGTGTTGCGGCACGAAAATGGATAATGAGGGGTTAGGGAAGCCACCACATTCCTCATTAACCATCTTGGTGCCACGCCGAGGGACATGCCAGGGGACGCTGGGCGGGTGTGGTACGACCCCAATGCACGGGTATGCAATACATTGCCTCGGCGTGATACACTTGGTAGGCATTCCCGCCATCAATATAGCCCATGATATAGCCCATGATATAGCCCTCAATGTGCCACGAAGTGCCCATAACGTCCCCCTGTATGGACCTCGACCAGGGGGCCTGACACCATATACCCCCCTATAGTATATTTAGATGCAAAAATCCAAGTGACAACAGTAGCGCACATTCTGCCAGAGATTAATAATGGGTGTTTTACACTATAAAAGACCCATATGTCATGATCTTCATTACCCAACTTGCTCCTTATTAATAGCATATAATATCCAAATGCTTCAAAAATATTTTTTTTGAAAAAATATTATTAATATTTAATAATTGCGAAAAATAGGGAAAAATTAGAAAAAATAGTAGAAAATTCAGAAAAATTTATATTAATTATACATTAATTTGTTAAATTAAATTCAAAAATATTTTTTTTCAAAAAATTAATTTTTAATATTTAAAAATTACGAAAAATAGGAAAAAATACTAGAAAATTCAGAAAAATTTGTGTTAATTCATAAATTAATTTGTTTACATGATATTTGGCATTAATTTTTTTTTTTTGAATGGATAGGGATACCGATTAATCTATTTCGCCTCATAAATATGACGAACTATTTGTCGGACAAGGCAAAGGTTAAGACTAATTCATAGATTCGGAAACCACTTGTAAAAGGATATCAATATCCACATTCGTGTCATAATACATTCCGCATGCCCAATAACCCCGAATGCTTAACATTGCCCGTCGTGCGCATCGTCCCCTAGTAGTGCCAAAGTCGTACCCCAACATCCCTCAATGTCCCCCAATCGTACCCCCATAGTACCCCAGTCGTGCCCTAACAGTGCCCTAGCCGTTCCCCAACAGTGGCCCAACAGTGCCCCTTGAGCGCCCTGAGCGTGCCACTTGCGCTCACCATCGTGCGGCAAGGGCGCCCCATGCACGTACCTTCATGCCACATGCGGGCCACATGCACGCACCATTGTGCGGCATGCACGCATGATGCGCACACCATCGTCTAGCATGGGCACCCTATGTGCGCACCTTGGTAGGTCGTTTTGCCTCCGCATGGTTCGACAATGATCCTTCGGCTGGTTCACCTACGGAATCCCTGTTACGACTTCTTCTTCCTCTAAATGATAAGGTTCAGTGGACTTCCCGCGACGTTGCAGGCAGCGAATAACCCATGTTGCCGTGATCCGAACACTTCACTGGATCATTCATTCGGTAGGAGCGATAGGCGGTGTGTACAAAGGGCAGGGGCGTAGTCAACGTGAGCTGATGACTCGCGCTTACTAGGAATTCCTCATTCAAGACCAACAATTGCAATGATCTATCCCCATCACGATGAAATTTCAAAGATTACCCAGGCCTGTTGGCCAAGGCCATAGACTCGTTGAATACATCAATGTAGCGCGCGTGTGGCCTAGAACATCTAAGGGCATCACAGACCTATTATTGCCTCAAACTTTCACGGCCTAAAGGCTGTAGTCCCTCTAAAAAGCTAGCTGCGGAAGGATACCTTCGCATAGCTAGTTAGCAGGCTGAGGTCTCATTCGTTAACGGAATTAACCTGACAAATCACTCCACCAACTAAGAACGGCCATGCACTACCACCCATAGAATCAAGAAAGAGCTCTCAGTCTGTCAATCCTTACTATGTCTGGACCTGGTAAGTTTCCCCGTGTTGAGTCAAATTAAGCCGTAGGTTCCACTCCTGGTGGTGCCCTTCCGTCAATTCCTTTAAGTTTCAGCCTTGCGACCATACTCTCCCGGGAACCCAAAAACTTTGATTTCTCATAAGGTGCCAGCGGAGTCCTAAAGCAACATTTGCCGATCCCTGGTCGTCATCATTTATGGTTGAGACTAGGACGGTATCTTATCATCTTCGAGCCCCCAACTTTCGTTCTTGATTAATGAAAACATCCTTGGCAAATGCTTTTACAATTGTTCGTCTTTCATAAATCCAAGAATTTCCCCTCTGACTATGAAATGAATGCCCCCGACTGTCCTTGTTAATCATTACTCCGATCTCGAAGGCCAACTCAATAGGATCGAAATCCTATAATGTTATCCTATGCTAATGTATACAGAGCGTAGGCTTGCTTTAAGCACTCTAATTTCTTCAAAGTAACAGTGCCAGAGGCACGACCCGGCCAGTTAATGCCAGGAGCGCATCGTCGACAGAAGGGACGAGATGACTGGTGCACACCTGAGGCGGACCGGCTGACCCATCCCAAAGTCCAACTATGAGCTTTTTAACTGCAACAACTTAAATATACGCTATTGGAGCTGGAATTACCACGGCTGCTAGCACCAAACTTGCCCTCTAATGGAACCTCATTAAGGGATTTAGATTGTACTCATTCCAATTACCAGACTCTTTGAGCCCAGTATTATTATTTATTGTCACTACCTCCCCGTGTCAGGATTGGGTAATTTGCGCGCCTGCTACCTTCCTTGGATGTGGTAGCTGTTTCTCAAGCCCCCTCTCTAGAATCGAACCCTAATTCTCTGTCACCCGTCACCACCATGGTAGGCCACTATCCTACCATCGAAAGTTGATAGGGCAGAAATTTGAATGATGCGTCACTGGCACGAGGGCTGTGCGATCCGTCGAGATATCATGAATCATCATAGCAATGGGCAGAGCCCGTGTCGACCTTTTATTTAATAAATGCATCCCTTCCAGAAGTCGGGGTTTGTTGCACGTATTAGCTCTAGAATTACTACGGTTATCCGAGTAGTAGATACCATCAAACAAACTATAACTGATTTAATGAGCCATTCGCAGTTTCACAGTCTGAATTAGCTCATACTTACACATGCATGGCTTAATCTTTGAGGCAAGCATTTGACTACTGGAAGGATCAACCAGGTAGCATTCCTCACCGATGCCAGCGTCCAACGAGGCACATCGTCCCCTAAGGGTCGATGGCTCGAGACGAGCGCATGACCATCGTAGGCGATTATCGACGAATACTGATTTCATGCAAAGAGAGGCCAAGGACCCTATACTGTCATGCTGTGCCATATCCGAGAGATTGAGTGACGCCCCATGGGCCACGTGTGCGGAACTTGTTGGTGTAAGCATTGTGGAACATGAGACGTGCTTAGGGATTCGCCCTACGTTGTCCACGAAGGCAGACGCAAGGCAAAAGATGGACGATGTGACTTTAGACTGCCTTCTTTGTAGGTACGCAACACAGGAAACTAACCTACCGACCGAGGCAACATAAGCACTCGGCCCGCAAATGAAGAGGCAAGCAGGGGCGGACGTCGCTGCTCAAGCAGGGATCCAACCGACCCATACAAGTCGACCACCACTCATGCGCTATCACGTTCGCGATGCCCAGACCGCCAAGCCGATAACTGCCCTACCGTCTAGGCAAACGAAGCCCTTCAGGAGAACGAAACCGGCGAGATAGCCCGAGCATGCACCACTAGGCACGAAGAATTTCTGTGGGACATGGGACGGGAACGGCACGAGGTGCATGACCAGGCCGCACGTCGCAAGCTTAAGGGCCTACTTTGTGGTGCCCGACCATGCACCGATTGCACGCAACTGAGGTACCAACCGAAAGTGGACTTCCTGCCCACACGGTGCTTGGATCGCCACGACACTAGACCACGTCCGTCGCATTATGACTCAGTGAGGACCATGGCGTCGTGTGTTAGGCGATTCGCGCATCGCGCCTGCCAATAGGAGCACACCGTGGGACGGCTTCGAGGCAGCACAGTGCTTGGATCTCCACAACATTGAAGCTCTAGCCATCGTCTCATTGCAACGCTAGCGTCGTCACTTAACGAAAGCCAAGGCCGTGTGCTAGGCGATTCGCGCATCGCGTAGTCCCCCGCCGTCCCCCTTTATGCACCCATATGCATGGAACGGGACAAGCAAACTTCCTACCCACGTGGGACAAGCAAAGTACCTTCGCGTTGGGAATGTCCCCCAACGTGTACCTAGCCGGCAGCACAAAGATGGCTAGTTTTGTGCTTCGGCAACCACTCGCCCACTCATTAGCCATCCCATTGTTATCGACGGTGTTGCGGCACGAAGATGGATAATGAGGGGCTAGGGAAGCCACCACGTCCCCCGTTAGCCATCCGGGTGCTGCGCCGAGGGTCATGCCGGGGGTCGCGGAGCGGGGGTAGCAAGGCCTCATCGCACGGGTATGCAATGCAATACCTCTGTGTGATTCACTCGGTAGGCATTCCCGCCCACAATATATCCCACGATATAGCCCACAATGTGTCACGAAGTGCCCACAACATCTCCCCGCATGGACCTCGACCAGGCTTGACACCACTTACCCCCCTATAGTACATTTAGAAGCAAAAACCCAAAACACAACAGTAGCACACATTTTGCCAAAGATTTACAATGGGTGTTTTATACTATAAAATGCCCCATATGGCATGATCTTCATACTCATCTTGCTTCTTATTGATAGCATATGATATCCAAATGCTTCAAAAAAAAATTTCAATTTTTTTTAATATTTAATAATTGCGAAAAATATGGAAAATTCCAAAAAAATAGTAAAAAATTCAGAAACAATTATATTAATTCATACATTAATTTGTTAAATGATATTCAAAAATATATTTTTTGGAAAATTAATTTTTAATATTTAAAAATTACAAAAAATATGAAAAAATCAAAAAAAAAAAAAATAGAAAAAACTGAAAAATTTAAATTAATTCATAAATTAATTTCTTTACATGATATTTGGCATTAAAATTTTTTTTGGATGGATTGGGAAATCGATTAATCTATTTCACCTCACAAATGTGACGAACTATTTTTCGGACAAGGCAAATGTTAAGACTAATTAATAGATTTGGAAACCACTTGTAAAAGGATATCAATGTCCACATTCATGTCATAATACATTCCGCATGCCTAATACCCCCGAATGCTTAACATTGCCCGTCGTGCGCAACGTTCCCTTGTAGTGTCAAAGCTGTCCCTCAACAACCCCTAACGTCCCCCAAGCGTACCCCTATAGTACCCCAGCCGTGCCCTAACTGTGCCCCAGCCGTGCCCCAATAGTGGCCCAACTGCGCCCCTTAAGCGCCCCGCGCAAGTCACTTGAATGCACCATCGTGCGTCACGGGTGCCCCATGCGCCCACTTTCGTGCCGCATGCGTGCACCATCATGCGGCATGGGCGCCCCATGCCCGCACCATCGTGCGGCATGCGCGCACCTTTGTGCATCATGGGCGAACC
>CM075780.1:83070872-83088372 GCA_037974665.1 Ehretia macrophylla
TTCTCAAGCTAGGCTGTTCCTGGTTCCCTCGCCATTACTAAGGGAATCCTTGTAAGTTTATTTTCCTCCGCTTATTGATATGCTTAAACTCAGCGGGTAATCCCACCTGACCTGGGGTCACGGTCGTAGTGCATGGCGTAGGAGGGTCTCTCTTCAGTCTCGTACGCACGACGGGACGATGCATGACAACTCGAGAGTTGAATGGACCAACCACCACTTGTCATGACGTTCGTCATGCGAAACTCACATTTCGGCCAACTACGCCTTGAGACACAGGAGGCCATAATCCACCCCTGCGCACGAACCCAGCATCCTAGTATTGGGACACAGTATGGGGGGGTGACGCGATGCGTGATGCCTAGGCAGGCGTGCCCTCAGCCTGACGGCTTTGGGCGTAACTTGCGTTCAAAGACTCGATGGTTCACGGGATTATACAATTCACAACAAGTATCGCATTTTGCTGCATTCTTCATCGATGCGAAAGCCAAGATATCCGTTGCTGAGAGTCGTTTTCATTTCGTAAGGGACTTAGGCCTAACCCGGCACGCCGCGGACGAGACAAGGATAGGCAATCCCTCATATTTCGTTTGCTTTGAAGCATTCTGCGCTGGGGTTCGTTGTTTGTGGGGTGTTTGCCCCAACTCAGAACCGATGTGCGGCATGGAGACGAGCCGCCTCCCTTGTGTCAGCCCCGCATTGTTTAAACGGGTTCGCAGGTCGTTCTGCCTTTGTAGGGTTCAACAATGATCCTTCCACAGGTTCACGTATGGAAACCTTGTTACGATTTCTCCTTCCTTTAAATGATAACGTTCAGTAGACTTCTCGCGACGTCGCGGGCAGCGAACTGCTCACGTCGCCGCGATTCGAACATTTTACCGGATCATTCAATCGGTAGGAGCGACAGGCGGCGTGTACAAAGGGCAGGGACATAGTCAACGCGAGCTGATGACTCGCGCTTACTAGGAATTCCTTTTTCAAGATCAACAATTGCAATGATATATCCCCATCACGATGAAATTTCAAAGAGTACTCAGGCCTATCGGCCAAGGCTATAGACTCATTGAATACATCAATGTAGCGCCCGTGCGGCCTAGAACATCTAAGGGCATCACAAACCTGTTATTGCCTTAAATTTCAGCGGCCTAAAAGGCCGTAGTCCTTCTAAGAAGCTAGCTGTGGAGGAATACCTTCGTATAGCTAGTTAGTAGGCTGAGGTCTCATTCGTTAACAGAATTAACCTGACAAATCGCTCCACCAACTAAGAACGGCCATGCACTGTGAGGCCCGACCTCGATTTGGGTGCGATACCCGTTCGTGTGCCCTAACCTTGAACTGCGTGCCTTAATCTAGATTTAAGAGTCGTGTCTTGATTTATGTGCCTTGCATTGAATTATGTGCATTCTTTTAGGGTTGTATGTATTTACTTGGAATACGTGCATTCATCTTGTAGTTCGTGCTTTATCTCGTAGTGCATGCCCTAGACTTAGAAAAATGTGCCTACACACTAATCAAGAAAGCACCCGACCTCGATTTACGTGCGATACCCGTTCGTGTGCCCTAACCTTGAACTGCATGCCTTAACCTAGGTTTAATAGTTGTGTCTTGATTTACGTGCAGTCATTAAGGGTTGCGTGCATTCACTTGGAATACGTGCATTTGTCTCGTAGTTCGTGCCTTATCTCGTAGTGCATGCCCTAGACCTAGAAAAATGTGCCTACACGTTAATCAAGAAAGCATCCTACACAAAACACTAGGCTATAGAATAATCCTACAAACTCCACTAACCATTATTCTAATCCTAAGTCAATGCACTAGAAGACAAAATTTCACTAAGCACTAAACATTCTTCATTCTTTATTCCTTATTCTTTTGCAAATTCCAAGCACCTAAAATACCACATCAACCTATAATAAAATAAAGCTTAAAACATGACAAAAATTCAGATTTGTGAGCCATGATGGCCGGCCATACCATGTTCTTGAGCAAAAATTTGAACAAACAATTTTATCATGCATGCTTAGACAAGAATCTTACACAATGTCATACCTTTTGCATACACCAAAGCCACATTTTGCTAACTACTAAGCCACCATTCTCGGCCACATCACCATTGCACACCAACAATTCAAATAATGTTCAAAAGACAACACAAAATCAGATTTTTGCAAGCCTATAGCCGACACACACACACAAACATTTCATTTCTCTCAAACTTTCTCTCAAGCTCTCATCTTCTCTCTCTCTCTCGGCCAAGGCTGCATCTTTAAGCTCCATAGCTCAAGCTCATCTTCTAAGGCTCTCCTAGGCACTCAAGGACCTTAAGAAACTCGACCATAGCAGCCCAAGCAAGCAAGAAGCAAGAAAATCGCAAGCAAGCTCATAAAGTTCATCATTTTCGGCCTTAGGTATGTTTTGCTAGTTTTCTTCCATTTCTTTTGGTTTCACCCACATGCACACTATCCTCACATGCTAACTCAGTTAGGAATTAAAGGAAACAACCTATCTCTCTCGGCCAAAGCAAGGAAGAAGCCTTTGTGCATTTTGAAAAGCATTTGAGCATCATTAATCATCAATAGGCTAAGGTGAGGGTTAAACTCTTCTAAAAGCTTTCAAAATTCACATGCATTCCTTCATATGACTATATTTACCTCTGTAGTTGTTGTATATGTGTGTACATGAGCTTATATGACCATGGATGGCTAGATTTTTGGCTAGAACTTGAAGATAGGTAAAAACGTGTTGCTGGCAGTTTTCTGATCTTGTAGTTCGAAGAGAATTTGGCTTAGCAAATGATGTTGAAAATGCGTGAAAATTGGTAGGTGACTAGTTTTGCCAGTTATGAGAATTTTTCATAGAAATAGGCCAAGGCCAATTTGGACTCTAAGGCCTCCAAAGTGGTCAAACATCGTAGGGTGTCTAAATCTAGAAGAATTGGAAAAATGAAATAGGTTTCTGGCAGATCACTGACTTTGTAGAACGAAGCATTTTTGACCTAGTAAATGTTCGTGAAAATGCATGAAAATTTGTAAATTGCTAGATTGTGCAGTTATGGACATTTTTGTCAGAAATATACCAAAGCCAATTATGATTCTGAGACCCTCAAAATTGGCAAAAATCGTAATGTGTCTAAAACCTGGACAGTTTTGCGCAGTCTCACGGTTTTGGTCGTAACTCCTAAGTCCGAACTCCAAATGATGCGAGGTTTGTTCCTAGATTTAAATCACTCATTAAGATTTAATTTTAGATTTTGTTCACTAAAATTGGAGAATGTTTGCTTGTCTACTCGAATGTGGGAATACAGACCATTGCAGTGAGGTTTATGTTTAGTGATATGCTTTGAAACATGTTGTAACTTCTCTTGTGGTATTGAATGCTTGGAATTGTGGCACTTAGATGTTGTATGGACTGTTGTGGCTGGTTGAGGTTGCTAAATTTGATTGATGTATGACTTGGGATCACTAATTATTGAATGGTTTGCTTAACCACATGTTAAACACGGAATTGAGGCCCTATTGCTTATGACTATTTGCTAAGAGATGATCTTATGGTTAAACGTGTCAAATTGTGTGGTAAATAGGCTGCCCGTAGTTGTTCTTATAGCTCTAAATGTGATTCCCGGTGATTACATGTTGATAAGTAGACTTTTCTTGCACCCGGTCTCTTGTAAACGTCGTTGCATGCTTGTATAATCTTATGACTTGATTCGTGAACCCCGAAATGAGTTATATGACTTGATTTATATGTGTTACTCGGCTGCCCGTTTAATGCTCATATGACCCTACATGGTTTACAAAGTGAAAATTCATGTTAAGCATGCCTTATTCGTTTACTTGGCAATATGTGATCTTGAAATTGCTCGGAGGCAACCTACTTTGTTGTCCTCCTAATGTGAATTGTTAAATGGCATAAATGTTCATTGTATACAAGGTTGCAACCTTTTATTGTGGCATGGTAGCGTTTCATGAACGCCAGGCAGCATAGGGCTTGCCGGTGCTCCTGTGACTACCATGGTCCAATTCCCTGTCTCGCTTGGCATTCCACCCTCGAAGAGTTAGGTCATAGGATTTCGGGGTACATCTGGAGTACACCCAATTGGGAGTGATAAGTGGATAATTGAAGTCGGCCGCAACAATTGCTATCGAAAATGAATTGAGAATAAAAGCTCACCGTATCTTTTTCACTATGTGTTTAAGTACTCTCGCTTGGTTCCTAGAGGACCTCGGGGAGGAAAGACGGGTAAATGTGTTCTTTTACATTTATGTTGTGTTATAAACTTACTTGTGTTATATGTCATACTTTCAAAAAGGGTTTTTCATAAGTTAACTGGAAAAAGGGTTCAAAACGTATTTCTCATTTCCCCTCGCTGAGTTCATAAGGACTCACCCTCTTTTATCATCACAGGTGAAAAAGATCAGGAATAGGTACCCAAGGAGAACGTGTTTGTTGATGACTCTTTGGAGTAATTGCTTGTCTTACGTGCCTTGCTTAACTATGGCTATTTTGCGAACGTTATGTTTATTTTGAAGGCTATTTCTTATGTTGCTTGTTGTCGATTGTAAATGACCCCCGTGGTAATTTGGGGTCTAATTTTGGCTTGTACTAACTATGACTAGACGACACTCTATCTTGTGGGTTGCTATTACTATTTTGATTTAGTAACTGCCATAGGCAACTCAATTACTAGGTGAAGAAATCAAATGTTGTAACTCTATCTAATTTCACATAGGTGCTTAATAGTATGCTAAAGATCAATAGGTACTTGTGTAACAGGAATTAACGAATAAACGGGACATGGTTATCATGCTAGGTTTGTTAATCAAACGAGACTTTCGAGATAACTAGTAGGAATATCGATTGGTGATAGATAGTAATCTTATTTGGAATCGAATCTGAGATTGAAAGTTTTGAGGCGTTTAGAAAATTAGGTCAAACCAAAGAGCCCAATTACAACCGTTATGCTTTCGATTTTCCAGAAACTTTTTTGGAGTTCTAGTCTAACAGATAAGCTTAACCTTCGTCAACCGGTTATAGTCGTGAAATAGTATGAACAATTAGATCACACCCTAGTCTAACCTTTATAGGTCGGGTTGAGGCGTGACATATACCACCACCCATAGAATCAAGAAAAAGCTCTCAGTCGATCAATCCTTACTATGTCTGGACCTGGTAAGTTTTCTCGTGTTGAGTCAAATTAAGCCGCAGGCTCCACTCCTGGTGGTGCCCTTCCATCAATTTCTTTAAGTTTTAGCCTTGCGACCATACTCCCCCCGGAACCCATAAACTTTGATTTCTCGTAAGGTGCCGGCGGAGTCCTAAAAGCAACATCCGCCGATCCCTGGTTGGCATCGATTATGGTTGAGACTAGGACGGTATCTGATCGTCTTCGAGCCCCTAACTTTCGTTCTTGATTAATGAAAACATCCTTGGCAAATGCTTTCACAGTTGTTCGTCTTTCATAAATCCAAGAATTTCACCTCTGACTATGAAATACGAATGCCCCCGACTGTCCCTGTTAATCATTACTCCGATCTTGAAGGCCAACTTAATAGGATCGAAATCCTATAATGTTATCCCATGCTAATGTATACAAAGTGTAGGCTTGCTTTGAGCACTCTAATTTCTTCAAAGTAACAGCGCCGGAGGCACGACCCGACCAGTTATGGCCAGAAGCGCATCGCCGGCAGAAGGGACTAGACGACCGGTGCACACTTGAGACGGACCGGCCGACCCATCCCAAAGTCCAAATACAAGCTTTTTAACTGCAACAACTTAAATATACACTATTAGAGCTAGAATTACCGTGGTTGTTGGCACCAGACTTGCCCTCCAATGGATCCTTGTTAAGGGATTTAGATTGTACTCATTCCAACTACCAGACTCTTTGAGGCCGGTATTATTTTTTATTGTCACTACCTCCCCGTGTCAGGATTGGGTAATTTGCATGCCTGCTGCCTTCCTTGGATGTGGTAGCCGTTTCTCAGGCTCCCTCTATTCTCCGTCACCCGTCACCACCATGGTAGGCCACTATCCTACCATCGAAAGTTGATAGAGCAAAAATTTGAATGATGCATTGCCGGTACGAGGGCTGTGCGATCCATTTAGCTATCATGAATCATCGCAGCAATGGGCAGAGCCCGCATCAAC
Organism: Ehretia macrophylla; assembly: GCA_037974665.1. Classification (NCBI taxonomy): domain Eukaryota; kingdom Viridiplantae; phylum Streptophyta; class Magnoliopsida; order Boraginales; family Ehretiaceae; genus Ehretia; species Ehretia macrophylla. The sequence goes on from CM075780.1 coordinate 83,077,017, forward strand.
CTTTTATCTAATAAATGCATCCCTTCCAGAAGTCGGGGTTTGTTGCACATATTAGCTCTAGAATTACTACGGTTATCCGAGTAGTAGATACCATCAAACAAACTATAACTGATTTAATGAGCCATTCGCAGTTTCACAGTCTGAATTAGTTCATACTTATACATGCATGGCTTAATCTTTGAGACAAGCGTGTGACTACTGGCAGGATCAACCAGGTAGCATTCATCACCAACGCCGGCATCGCACGAGGCACATCGTCCCCTAAGGGTCGACGGCTCGAGATGAGCGCACGACCGTCATACGCGATTAGCGACGAACACTGATTTCAGGCAAAGAGAGGCCAAGGACCCCATACCATCATGGTGTGCCACATCCGAGAGATCGAGCGACCCCTCACGGGCCACGTGTGCCGCACTTGTTGGAGTGAGCAGCGTGGAACACGGAACGTGCTTAAGGGTTCGCCCCATGTCGTCCACGGAGGCAGACGCAAGGCACAAGACGGAAGATGTGACTTTAGACTGCTTTCTTTGTAGGTACGCAACACAGGAAACCGACCTACCGACCGAGGCAACATAAGCACTCGGCCCGCGAATGAAGAGGCAAATAGGGGCGGACGTCGCTGCTCAAGCAGGGATCCAACCGACCCATACAAGCCGACCACCACTCACGCGCTATCACGTTCACTATGCCTAGACCACCAAGCCGATAATCGCCCCACCGTCTAGGCAAACAAAGCCCTTCAAGCGAACGTAACCGGCGAGATGGCCCGAGCACGCACCGCTAGGCACGAAGAATTTCTAAGGGACACGGGACGGGAATGGCACGAGGTGCATGACCAGGCTACGCATCGCAAGCTTAAGGGCCTACTTCGTGGTGCCCGACCATGCACCGATTGCACACAACGAAGGTACCAACTAAAAGTGGACTTCCTGCCCATGCGGTGCTTGGATCACCACGACACTAGACCACGTCCGTCGCATTACGACTCAGCGAGGACCATGGCGTCATGTGCTAGGCAATTCATGCATCGCTCAGGCCAATGGCAACACACCGTGGGATGGCTTCGAGGCAGCACAGTGCTTGGATAGCCACAACATTGAAGCTCTAGCCATCGTCTCATCGCAACGCTCGCATCGTCCCTTAACAAAAGCCAAGGCTGTGTGCTAGGCGATTCGCTCATCGCGCAGTCCCCTACCGTTCCCCTATATGCACCCACATGTACCGAACAGGACAAGCAAACTTCCTGCCCACGCGGTGCTTGGATCGCCAAGACACTAGTCCACGTCCATCGCATTACGACTCAGTGAGTACTATGGCATCATGTGCTATGCGATTCGCGCATCGCGCAAGCCCATAGGAACACACCGGAGAACGGCTTCGAGGTAGCATAGTGCTTGGATCACCATGACATTGAAGCATCAGCAATCGTCTCATCGCAACGCTTGCGTCGTTGCTTAACTAAAGCCAATGTCGCATGTGCTAGGCGATTTGCGCATCACGCATGCCTCCCACCGTTCCCCTGTATGCACCCGTATGCACGTAACTGGACTAGCAAACTACCTTCCTGCCCACGCAGTGCTTGGATCGCCACGACACTAGACCACATCCGTTGCATTACAACTCAGCGAGGACCATGGCATCGTGTGCTAAGTGATTCGCACATCGTACAGGCCCGTCGAAACCAACCGGGGGACTGCTTCAAGGTCGCATAGTGCTTGGATCGCCGCGACATTGAAGCGTCAGCAATCGTCTAATCACAACGCTCGCGTCGTTTCTTAACGAAAGCCAATGCCACATGTGCTAAGCGATTCGCGCATCACGCATGCCCCCCACTGTCCCCCTGTATACACCCATATGTACAGAACGGGACAAGCAAACTACCTTCCTACCCATACGGTGCTTGGATCGCCATGACACTAGACCACGTCCGTCGCATTATGACTCAGCGAGGACCATGGCTTCGTGTGCTAGGCGATTTGCGCGTCGCACAAGCCCGTCGGAACAAACCGAGGGACGCCTTCAAGGTTGCATGGTGCTTGGATCGCTACGACATTTAGGCATCAGCAATCGTCTCATCGCAACGCTCACGTCGTTGCTTAACGAAAGCCAATGCCACATGTGCTAGGCAATTCGCGCATCACGCATGCCCCCCACTGTCCCTCTATATGCACCCGTATGCACGGAACAGGACAAGTAAACTACCTTCCTGCCTACGCGGTACTTGGATCACCACGACACTAGACCACATCCGTCGTATTATGACTCAGCGAGGACCATGGCATCGTATGCTAGGCAATTAGCGTATTGCACAGGCCCGTCGGAACCAACTGGGGGACAGCTTCGAGGCCACATGGTGCTTGGATATCCACGACATTGAAGCATCAGCAATCGTCTCATAGCAACGCTCGCGTCGTTGCTTAATGAAAGCCAATGCCACGTGTGCTAGGCGATTCGAGCATCACGCTTGCCCCCACCATCCTGCAAGAGCCACCCAAGCCCAAGCAGTACTTGGATAGCCACGATACTAGACCATGGCCACGCGCATCCACTCGGCAACGACCATGGCTTCTTTTGCTAGGCGATTCGAGCATCGCACAGGCCCAACGACACATCAGTGGACGAGAATGTCCCCCAACGTGTACCTAGCCAGCGGCACGGGGATGGCTAGTTTTGTGCTTAGGCAACCACTCGCCCCCTCATTAGACATCCCAATGATGTCGACGGTGTTGCAGCACGAAGATGGATAATGAGGGCCTAGGGAAGCCACCACGTTTCTTATTAGCCATCCTGGTGCCGCGCCGAGGGGCATGCCGGGGGACGCGGGGCAGGAGTGGCACGGCCCCAACGCACAGGTATGCAATGCAATACCTCGGCGTGATTCACTCGGTAGGCATTTTCGCCCACTATATAGCCCACGATATAGCCCACAATGTGCCATGAAGCACCCACAACGGCCCCCCGCATGGACCTCGACCACGGGGCTTGACAACATATACCCCCCTATAGTATATTTAGATGCAAAAACCCAAGTGACAGTAGTAGCGTACATTTTGTCAGAGATTCATAATGTGTGTTTTACACTATAAAAGTCCCCATATGGCATGATATTTGTACCCAACTTGATCCATATTGATAGCATATGATATCCAAATGCTTCAAAAATATTTTTTTCGAAAAAATATTTTTTAATATTTAATAATTGCGAAAAATAGGGAAAAATTAGAAAAAATAGAAGAAAATTCAGAAAAATTTATATTAATTCATACATGAATTTGTTAAATGATATTCAAAAATATTTTTTTTCAAAAAATTAATTTTTAATATTTAAAAATTACGAAAAATACGGAAAAATCAGAAAAAATACTAGAAAATTCAGAAAAATTTATATTAATTCATAAATTAATTTCTTTACATGATATTTGGCATTAAAGTTTTTTTCGGATGGATTAGGGAACCGATTAATCTATTTTGCCTCACAAATGTGACGAACTGTTTGTCGGACAAGGCAAAGGTTAAGACTAATTCATAGATTCGGAAACCACCTGTAAAAGGATATCAATGTCCACATTAGTGCCATAATACATTCCGCAAGTCCAATACCCCCGAATGCTTAACATTCCCCATCGTGCGCAACGTCCCCTAGTAGTGCCAAAGCCGTCCATCAACATCCCCTAATATCCCCCAAGAGTACCACCATAGTACCCCAACTGTGCCCCAACAGTGGCCCAACAACACCGCTTGAGCGCCCTGCTCCCGCCACTTGCACGCACCATCGTGTGGCACGGGCGCCCCATTTGCGCACCTTCGTGCCGCATGCGGGCCACATGTGTAGTCCATCGTGCGGTATACTTGCCCAATGCCCGCACCATCGTGAGGCATGGGCGATCCACGCGCGTACCTTCGTGCGGCATGCGTACACTATCGTGCGGCATGGGCACCCCATGCACGCACCTTCGTGCGGCATGCGAGCCATATGCGCATACCATCATGCAGCATGCGCGCCCGATACGCGAACCATCGTGTGGCATGGGCGTCCCACGCGCGCACCTTCGTGCGGCATACGGGCCATATGCGTGCACCATCATGCGGCGTGCGCGCCCAATGCGCGTACCATCGTATAGCATAGGCACCCTATGCGCGCACCTTTGTGCGGTATGCATGTATCATCATGTGGCATAGGCACCCCATGCGCACACCTTCGTGCGGCATGGGGGCCACATGCGTGCCCGATGTCCGCACCATCGTTCTGTAAGGGTGCCCCATACGCGCACCTTCGTGCGACATGTGTGTACCATCGTGCGGCATGGGCGCCGCATGCGCGCACCATCGTGCGATATGAGGACCACTTACACGAACCATCGTGCGACATGCGTTCCCGATACGCCCACCATCGTGCGGTATGTGTGCACTATCGTGCGGCGTGGGCGCCTCATGTACGCACCTTCGTACGGCATGCAAGCCACATGCGCGCACCATCCTGTTGCATGGGCGCACCACGTAGGCACCTTCGTGCAGTATGTGCGTACCATTGTGCGGTATGGGCGCCCCATGCGCGCACCTTCGTGCGGCATGCGGGCCACATGCGTGCACCATCGTGCCGCATGCGCGTCCCATACGCGCACCTTCGTGCCGCATGGGCGCCCCATGCGCGCACCATCGTGCGACATGGGCGGCCCACACGCGCACCTTCATTCGTCATGTACGCACCATTGTGTGGCATGGGCACCCCATGCGCACACCTTCGTGCGGCATGTGGGCCGCATGCGTGTACCATCGTGCCGCTTGCACGTCCCATGTGCTCACCTTCGTGTGGCATTGGCGCCCTATTTGCGTACCTTTGTGCAGCATGCACGCTCTATCATGCAGCATGGGCGCCCCATGCGTGCACTTTTGTCCGGCATGCGGGCCACATATGCGCACTGCACGGGCACCCCATACGTGCACCATCGTGCGGCATGGGAGCCCCATGTGCGGTCCTCACGTGGCCCAATTGCTTGCCCCATTGTGCCCCATGCGCAACCCTACTGCTTGTCAAGCCGTGCCCCAACTACGTGCCAAATTGTGGCTCATCCGAGGCCCCAAGTACGTGCCCCATGTATGTGTCCCATCCGAGGCCCAATCGTTCGCCGTCATGCAACACTGTGGGCAGTCGTGCCGCAACCGTTCACCAACGTGCCCAGCAATGCCAAAGATAGGGACAACATAACCTCAGTCACCGTTAATGCTGAGGGGAGAATATTAGGCACCTCAGCGGGCCGGCAGCACACAAGGTTGGATTCAAATTTTTTGCCATCTCTTACAAAGCAAGCATAGTGAGACAGAACGCACGTTTTGACCCAACAAGACCGACGGCTTTGTTGAAACGTGCACGAAACGAGGCCGATGGTGCTGGTGCGAAAATCTGCCTAAGGAAAAATCAGGCCCTTCCCAATGATTCTAGAGCCTTCTAGGTCGGTGAAGATGGTGCAGGAAGCAGCTGGACGAGAAAATGGTGGAGCAATCCAGATTTTGTGCAGGAAAATTCTAGAGAAAGAAGCTGCCCGGCGGGCTGCCCAAGCTGCCCGAGACAGTCCAAATTTTTCCAGCTAAAATTTCTAGTGCTCAAGTCTGGAATTTTCCATCCAAATATCTATGTAAATATCCTTGTAAATGTTGACAAATGGCAAGATCAAAATGGCGCCAAGTGTATAGATCGTAGGCCATGATCTTCCTCATTGTAAAGCTATAAATAGACCCTTGTATGGCCATTTTTGAGAAATGAAACAGAGTGTGTTTCTCAGCCATTTTCGTGCATCCTTCAAGCTTTCCATACTTAGCCAATTTTTAGCTTTCTTCAAGCAATAGTCCCGTAGTCTAGCTTGCCTTTGGGTAACACTTTACTCAAACCGCCCACTGCAAGCTTGTGTGCTGAAAAATGCCTAAGTGTTGAGGCGACCAACCTCTAACACCTTAGTTTCGTGCTGCTCACTCTGATCTTACCCACTCTCAGGCTCACTTAGCTAGCCATCAGTGTTGGCTAAGGCCGCACGGCGACAGGATTTCAATAACCAATCTCTGATCCCGTGACAGGTGGTATCAAAGCCAAGGTTGCTTGGCTCGAGTTGGTGCTGCTGAAGGCTACATTGTGCTTTCTTTCTTCAAGTTCGTGGGTTAACTTTGGTGTGGGACTATGGCTGCCTCGGAGGAGGAAATGACCGGCACTGAGCAGGTTGTTGTTGAGGGGACGACAACCAGAAGCAAGACGAAGAAGGGGTCGTCGCGACATGGCTCGAGGGACCAGTTGAGCACCCTGGAAGCCAGGCTTGTGCGGGTGGAACAAGCCACGCTAGAGAACACTGCAGTGCTGGACGATGTGTGTACTAGGCTAAGGCAGGTGGAAGCCGGTAGCAAGTCTGATTTGGCCGAACGAGTGCATGAGCTGGAGGATCGAAATGAAGAGCTGCAAGAGCAGGTACTCTCTTCTATTAACTCTTTTGTAGATTCAATGCAAAAGACGTTGGAAGAGTTCCGGGCACAATTCAGTGCAAATTTGGTCAAATTGCGAATGGAACTTGAGTCGGTTAAGGCTGATGTTGCTTTGTGCAAGGCTGCCGTTAGTGGTGGTGCAGCTACGGTAGCCGTGTCTTCTCCCAGGTTGGACGTGCCGAGACCGAAGCCGTTCAGTGGCAATCGAAATGCCAGGGAGTTGGAGAACTTTTTGTGGAATCTGGAACAGTATTTTGCTGCAACGGGGCTGGTTGACAATGAAGCGAGGGTGCGTGCGGCACCTTTGTTCTTGACCGATGTCGCTATGTTATGGTGGAGACGTCGTTCTGCTGATATTGAACGAGGGCTGTGTACTATCAATACTTGGGACGATTTCAAGGCTGAAATCAAGAGGCAGTTCTATCCTGAAAATGTAGAGTACGAAGCCCGTGGACGCTTGAGGCGCTTGACACATAAAGGCGTGATACGGGATTATGTGAAGGCGTTCTAAGAGGTAATGCTCGAAATCCCTGACTTGTCTGATAAAGATGCCTTATTTGCTTTCCTAGACGGTCTGCAACCGTGGGCGAGGCAAGAGCTCCAACGCCATGGCATGCAAGATCTTGCTTCGGCCATTGCTACAGCCGAGAGCGTGATTGAATTTTCCAGGAAAGGTGACAGCAATAGGCCCAAGGGCCAAGGATCAGGCAAGGGGAAAGGTGGAGGAGGAGGAAATCGGGACAAGGGCTCAACCTCATCCTCTACAAATAAACCCCCACAAAACAAAGGCAAAGGCAAACAACAGGCTGACGGTGGCAAAGGAGGAAGCCAACAGTTCAAGCCAAAGACGTATGAGTGCTATCTATGTGGCAGCAAGGACCACCGTATTGCCGAATGTCCACAAAGGGGTAAAATGGCTTCGTTGATTAAGGAACGTGAAGCCGAACAGTCCCAAGAACAGGAAACACATATGGGGTCGTTGCGAATTCTAAATGCCGTGAAGGCTGAGGTGGAGAAATCGGCAGAACAACAGAAGGGGTCATTGTTTGTCTCCATCAATATCAGGGGCAAACCGTTGAAGGCATTGGTGGATACAAGGGCCACCAACAATTTTATGAGGGCCGATGTTGCAAACAAGATGGACCTTTGGGTGACTAAGACCCAAGGCCTAATCAAGGCAGCCAACTCCAAGGCCGTGCCTATCGTTGGGGTTGCTCGTAGTGTGCGGACCAGGATCGGTGAATGGCAAGGCTATGTCAATTACACCGTAGTGCCATTGGATGACTATGACGTGGTACTCGGGTTGGAGTGGCTCGATGAGGTACGTGCTTTATTGGTTCCATTTGGTAACTCTCTTGTATTGACAGGCGGTTCCACGCCATGTACGGTGCCGATGGTGCGAGAAACCAAAGCTGGAGCCAAGACCCTGTCGGCCATGCAATTGGTGAAAGGGTTAAAACGGCAGGAGGAAACGTACTTGGTGACGGTCCGAGAGGATGAACCAGATGGGGGACCAGACTCTATTCCCCACTCTGTGCAGGCAGTGCTTAACGAATATACTGATATTATGCCTAAGGAGCTGCCCAAACAGTTGCCCCCGAAACGTGAGGTGGAACACAGGATTGAGCTGGTGAAAGGTGCCCGACCACCAGCCCAACCGCCGTACAGGATGGCCCAGAATGAGCTAGCCGAGTTGAAACGGCAGTTGCAAGAGCTTCTTGATGCAGGCATGGTGAGGCCATCCAGTAGCCCGTTTGGTGCCCCGGTGCTGTTCCAGAAAAAGGCCGATGGTTCCCTGAGGATGTGCGTGGACTATAGGGCATTGAACAAGATCACCATCAAGAACAAGTACCCCATCCCACTGATCATGGAGCTGTTCGATCAGTTGGGTGCAGCCCGGTACTTTTCCAAAATTGACTTGCGATCGGGATATTGGCAAGTCAGGATTGCTGAAGGGGACGAAGCAAAAACGGCCTGCGTGACCAGGTATGGTGCTTATGAATTTCTGGTCATGCCATTTGGTTTAACTAATGCCCCTGCCACATTTTGTACTTTGATGAACAAAGTATTCCAGTCCTTCCTGGACAAGTTCGTGGTCGTCTACCTAGACGACATCGTTGTTTACAGCTCGAGTTTGGAAGACCATGTGGGGCATTTGAGACAGGTTTTCCAAAAGTTGAGGGAGCACGAGCTGTATATCAAGCTGGAGAAGTGCAGCTTTGCCAAGGAAGAGGTGCATTTCCTTGGGTATATCATTGGCAGAGGCAAGATTCGGATGGATCCAGCCAAGGTGCAGGCTATTCTTGACTGGGAGCCACCCGATGGTGTCCCATAATTATGGTCATTTCTCGGCATGGTGAACTATTATCATAGATTTATCAAGGCCTATTCAGCTATTGCCACCCCATTGACGGATATGCTCAAGAAAAATAGGCCGTGGTCGTTGGACGAGACGTGCCAACTGCCTTCGAAGCCCCCAAAGTAGCAGTCACAGCCGAGCAGGTGTTGGCATTACCAAATTTCAGTAAGCCATTTGAGGTGCATACTGATGCCTCTGATTTTGCAATTGGTGGTGTGTTAATGCAGGATAAACACCCAATTGCCTTTGAGAGTCGCAAGCTAAACGACACGGAACGACGGTACTTGGTGCACGAGAAGGAGATGACTGCCGTTGTGCATTGCCTACGGACCTAGCGGCATTACTTGCTTGGGATGAATTTCGTGGTGCGGACTGATAATGTTGCTGCAAGCTATTTCCAAACCCAAAAGAAGCTGACCCCCAAGCAAGCCCGGTGGCAAGGATTTTTGGCGGAGTTTGATTTTGTGATGGAATACAAGCCAGGCCGTGACAACCGTGTTGCCGATGCACTGAGCAGAAAGGCAGAGCTTGCTACCATTAGCCGTCCCACTAGTCCCTTGAATGACAAGATACGTGAGGGGCTTAAGTATGATCCAGTTGCTCAAGGACAGATCAACTATGCCAAGGAGGGCAAGACTCGACGGTTTTGGAAAAGGCACGGATTGTTGATGACGAAGGGGGACCGATTGAACGTACCGAAGTGGGGAAACTTGAGGCGTGAAATTCTGAAGGAGTGCCATGATTCCTTGTGGGCAGGTCACCCCGGCATGCATCACACTATGGCCTTGGTGGAAGATGCTTACTATTGGCCATGGATGCGAGATGATGTGAAAACTTATGTGCGGTCATGTCTTGTGTGCCAACAAGACAAGCTTGAGCAAAAACATCCGGCTGGACTCCTACAACCGTTACCGGTGCCGGAGTACCCGTTTGAAAGTGTCACAATGGACTTCATCACTTGCCTGCCGAAGTCAGAGGGGTGTGGCACAATTCTGGTCGTGGTGGACAGGTTTTCAAAGTATGCTATTTTTATCCCAGCCTCGCCGGATGTTACCGCACAAGAAACAACCAGACTCTTCATGAGGTACGTGGTAAAATGGTGGGGAGTGCCGAAAACGATTGTCAGTGACCGTGACCCTCGTTTCACTAGCAAGTTCTGGTCTGAGTTGTTCAAGTTGCTTGGTTCCGACCTAGCCTTCTCAACAAGCTTTCATCCGCAGACCGATGGGCAAACGGAACGGGTGAATGCATTATTGGAGCTGTACTTGCGGCATTATATGAGTGCAAATCAGCGGGACTGGGTTCGGTTGCTTGATGTGGCCCAGTTTTCCTATAACCTCCAAAGGTCGGAATCAATAGGACGGAGCCCGTTTGAACTAGCCACTGGCCGACAACCGTTAACCCCACACACGGTTGATCCAGGCTACACAGGGAATGCCCCAGCTGCCTATAAGTTCGCCAAGGAGATGCAAGAGGAACGGGATATGGCCCGTGCCGCTCTTGAGAAAGCAGCCAAGAAAATGAAGAAGTGGGCCGACAAAAAGAGACGGTTCGTGGAGTATAACGAAGGTGACATGGTGATGGTGAAGTTGATTCCTACACAATTCAAGTCCCTTCGTACGGTGCATAAAGGATTGGTGCGGAGATATGAAGGACCGTTTAGGGTGGTGAAACGGGTTGGCAAAGTTTCCTATCAACTTGAGCTACCACCCAAGTTGAAGATTCATCCGGTGTTCCATGTGAGCTTCTTGAAGCCATATCATGCAGATGCGGAGGACCCGAGCCGAGGTGAATCAAGTCGTGCCCCAACAGCCGTCGTCACTTCATATGACCGGCAGGTGGAGAAAATCTTGGCTGACCGACAGAAGGGCAAACGTGGTGTGAAGAGATGGACTGAGTACTTGGTGAAATGGAAAGGCTTGCCCGAGAGTGAAAATAGCTGGGAGCACGAAGATTTGATGTGGCAGTTCAAGAAGGAAATTGAAGGGTTTCAGCATGCTAAGGCGTCGGGGACGATGCCTACTTAAGTGGGGGAGGGTGAGACGGAACACACGTTTTGACCCAACAAGACCGACGGCTTTGCTGAAACGTGCATGAAACGAGGCCGATGGTGCTGGTGCGAAAATCTGCATAAGGAAAAATCAGGCCCTTCCCAATGATTCTAGAGCCTTCTAGGTCGGTGAAGATGGTGCAGGAAGCAGTTGGACGAGAAAATGGTGGAGCAATCCAGATTTTGTGCAGGAAAATTCTAGAGAAAGAAGCTGCCCAGCGGGCTGCCCAAGCTGCCCGAGACAGTCCAGATTTTTCCAGCTGAAATTTCTAGTGCTCAAGTCTGGAATTTTCCAGCCAAATATCTATGTAAATATCCTTGTAAATGTTGACAAATGGCAAGATCAAAATGGCGCCAAGTGTATAGATCATAGGCCATGATCTTCCTCATTGTAAAGCTATAAATAGACCCTTGTATGGCCATTTTTTGAGAAATGAAACAGAGTGTGTTTCTCAGCCATTTTCGTGCATCCTTCAAGCTTT
>CM075780.1:83098372-83113372 GCA_037974665.1 Ehretia macrophylla
CAGTCCTCCACTGTCCCCTTATATGCATCTACATGTATGGAACGGGACAAGCAAACTTTCTGCCCACGCGGTGCTTGGATCACCACGACACTAGACCACGTCTGTCGTATTACGACTCAGCGAGGACCATGGCATCGTGTGCTATGCGATTCATGCATCGCGCAAGCCCATAGGAACACACCGGTGGATGACTTCGAGGCAGCACGGTGCTTGGATCACCACGGCATTGAAGCATTAGCAATCGTCTCATCGCAACACTCACGTCATTGCTTAACGAAAGCCAATGCCGCATGTATTAGGCGATTCGCGCATCACGTATGCCCCCTACTGTCCCCTTGTATGCACCTATATGCACAGAACGGGATAAGCAAACTACCTTCTTGCCTACGCGGTACTTGGATCGCCATGACACTAGACCACGTCTGTCACATTACGACTCAGCGAGGACCATGGCATCGTGTGCTAGGCGATTCACGAATCGCACACGCCCGTCAAAACCTACCGAGGGACGGCTTCAAGGTCGCGTGGTGCTTTGATCGCCACAACATTGAAGCATCAGTAATCGTCTCATCGTAACGCTCGCGTCGTTGCTTAGCGAAAGCCAATGCCATATGTGCTAGGCGATTCGCGCATCACGCATGCTCCCCACCGTCCCCTTGTATGCACCCATATGCACTGAACAGGACAAGCAAACTACCTCCTGCCCACGCGGTGCTTGGATCGCCATGACACTAGGCCACGCCCATCGTGTTACGACTCAGCGAGGACCATGGCGTTGTGTGCTAAGTGATGCACGCATCGCACAGGCTCGTCGAAACCAACCGAGGGACGGCTTCAAGGCCGCATGGTGCTTCGATTGCAACGACATTGAGGCATCAGCAATCACCCCATCGCAATGCTCGTATCGTTGCTTAACGAAATCCAATGCCACATGTGCTAGGCGATTCACGCGTCATGCATGCCCCCCACCGTCCCCCTGTATGCACCCGTATACACGGAACGTGACAAGCAAACTACCTTCCTGCTGACGCGGTGCTTGGATCGCCAATACACTAGACCAAATTCGTCGCATTACGCCTCAGCGAGGACCATGGCATCGTGTGCTAGGCGATTCGCGGATTGCATAGGCCCGTCGGAACCAATCGGGGGACGGCTTCAAGGCCGCATGGTGCTTAGATTGCCACGACATTGAAGCATCAGTAATCGTCTTATCGCAATGGTCGCGTCGTTGCTTAACGAAAGCCAATGCCACGTGTGCTAGGCGATTCGCGTATCACGCTTGCCCCCACCAACCCCCAAGAGCCACCCAAGCCCACGCAGTGCTTAGATCGCCATGACACTATACCATGGCCACACGCATCCACTCGGCAATAGCCATGGCTTTATATGCTAGGCGATTCGCGCATTGCATAAGCCCAACAACACGTCAAGGGATGGGAATATCCCCCAACGTGTACTTAGCCAGCGGCACGAGGATGGCTAGTTTTGTGCTTGGGCAACCACTCGCCCCCTCATTAGCCATTCTAATAATATCGACGGTGTTGCGGCACGAAGATGGATAATAAGGGGCTAGGAAAGCCACCACGTTCCTTATTAGCCATCCTGGTGCTGAGCGGAGGGACATGCTGAGGGACGTGGGGCGGGGATGGCATGGCCCCAACGCACGGGTATGCAATGCAATACCTCGGCGTGATTCACTCGGTAGGCATTCCCGCCCATGATATAGCCCACGATATAGCCCACAATGTGCCACAGAGTGCCCACAACGTCCCCCTGCATGGACCTCGACCAGGGGGCTTCTGTGAGGCCCGACCTCGATTTGCATGCGATACTTCATTTTGTGCGCCCTAACCTAGATTTGCGTGCCTTGACATAAATATAAGAACCGTGTTTCATTTTGTGTGCCTTGCATTGAATTACGTGCATTCATTTAGGGTTGCGTGCATTTACTTGAAAAATGTGCATTCGTCTTGTAGTTCGTGCCCTACCTCATAGTGTGTGTCCAAAACCTAGGAAAGCGTGCCCTCACGCTAATCAAGAAATCATCTTACACGAAGCACTAAATCATTGATTAAATCTACAAATTCCACTAACTAATATTAAATTACTAATTCAACCCACTAGAAGATGAAATTGCACCAAAAACTAGACATTCTTATTCTTTATTCCTTATTCTTTTGCACTTCCAAACACACAATTAAATAATACTCAAAAGATGACAAAGATTCAGCATTTTTCATGCCTTGGCCGACCACCTTGTGAGCATTTGTGCTTGCTTGCTTAATTCAAATTAATTCCTAGACATACTATGACAATTCTATGACACAAATGCATAAAAAAAAATTAGCTCAAACCCCCCCCCAAAGCCTCCAAATCTCGACACAAGCTCCTTGCCCATGCTATACATTTCAAATGATGCTTCTTGAAGACACAAAATCAGATTTTTACATGCCCAAGGCCGACACAATGCTCCTTTGCCCAACAAAGCTTTTATTTTTCTTTCATTTCTCTCATTTTCCTCTCATTCTTCTCTCTCTCTCGGCCCTAGCTGAATATTGTAGACTCCATAGCTAAGTTCTTCATCCTAAGGCTCTTCAAGACTTCCAAGCAACCAAGGAGCTCGACCAAACAAAGCTAGGAGCAAAGAAATGCACATGCAAGCCTTTAGCACCTCCATTTCGGCTTAGGTGAGTTTGCTAGCTTCCATTTCTCTTCTTTTTGTTCTAACCACATGCACCTACTACTTGGTTACTAAGCTAGGAAATTTGAGAAAATCGAGTGGTGTCTCGGCTAAGCAAGGAAAATAATAAATCTTGTGCAACCATCAAGTGTATTGTGCATCTTCTTGTTGTTTTGCTAAAGTGAGGGCTAACACTTCTTGAAAATCTTTCAAAAAACCACATTCATGCCCTTAAATTTCTATCTTTACTTCTATACTTGAGATATATGTGTGTTCATAAGCTTTTACAACCATGCATGGCAAGATTTTGGGCTAGAATGTGATGATAGATGAAATCGTGCATGTGACAGCTTTCTGTATTATTGGTGCGAGGTGATTTTGGCTAGGTAAATGATGTTGAAAATGCGTGAAAATTGGTAGGTAACTAGTTTTTCCAGTTCGGAACATTTTTCACAGAAACAGGACAAAGCTAATTTTGACTCTAAGGTCCTCAAAATGGAAAATCATTAAAATGTGTCCAAATCTGGAAAGTCTGGAAAAATGAAGCAGGTTTTGGCAGATTCACTAACCTTGTAGAACGAACTAGTTTTGACTTAGTAAATGATATCCCAAATGCATGAAATTTGGTTTGATGCTAGGTTTTTCAGTTCTGGACATTTTTTTCAGAAATGGACTAAGGATAAATCTGACCCTAAGGCCCTCAGAAACGACAAGTATTAAAATGTGTACAAATCTGGACAGTTTTGTGCCGTCTCACTGTTCTGGCTATAACTATTGAACCCGAACTCCAAATGATGCGAGGTTTGTTTCTGAATTTAGTTCGATTCTTAAGATTTAATTTGAAATATTATTCACTGGAATTGGAGATTGTTTGCTTGTTTTAATGATTGTGAGAAAATAGTCCATTGCAGTGAGGGTTTCACTTAGTGATATGCTTAGAAAAATTATTGTAGCTTCTCTTGTTGTATTAAATGCTTGGGATTGTGGCATTGGGATGTTGTGTGGACTGTTTTGAATACTTGAGGGTGTTTGAATTAATTGATGCATGGCTTGAGTTTGATTTTGAGATGACTTGGGGCTTAATCGCATGGGTAAGCACGAATTGAAACCCTAGGGACTAGGTAAATTCACTAAGTGTTGATCCTATGAATATCGTGTTTAATTATATGTTTAGTAGGCTGCCCGTAGTTGCCCTTGTAGCCCTAAATATGATTTTGATGATTACATGTTGACAAGTAGGCCTTTCTTGCACCCGGTCCCACGTAGATGTCGTTGCATGATGAATAATCTTATTATTTGATTACGTGAACTTCGAAATAAGTTATATGACTTGATTTACATGCGTTACATGGCTGCCCGTTTAATGTTCATATAACTCCATGTGCCTTTCAAGTGAAATTACTTGTCTTATCATGCCTCGCTTGTTTACTTGTCAATGTGCAATCTTATGACTGCTCAGAGGCAACCTACTTTGTTGTCCTCCTAATGTGATATATTAAATGTCATAAATGTGCATTGCATACAAGGTTGCAACCTTTCATTCTGGCGTGGTAGCGTTCACGCACACCGGGCGGCATCGGGCTTGCCGGTGCAACCGTGACTACCATTGTCCAATTCCCTCTCTCGCTTGGGGGCTAGACTTCCTCGGAGAGTTGGGTCATAGGATTTCGGGGTACATCCGGAGTACACCCATTTGGCGTGATAAGGGGATGATTTGAAGTCGGCCGCAACAACTGATACTGACATGAACTGAGAGCAAAAGCTCACTGTATCCTTTTCACTATGTGTATAAGTACTTTCGCTTGGTTCCTAGAGGACCTCGGGGTAGAAAGAAGGGTAATTGTGTTCCTTTACTTTTATATTATGTTACGTACTTACTTGTGATATATTCATGCTTGCAAAAAGGGTTTTCATAAGTTGAACCGAAAAATGAGTTTCAAAACTTATTTTCTCATTCCCCCTCGCTGAGTTCATAAGGACTCACCCTCTTTTATCATCTCAGGTGAAGAAGATCAGGAACAGGTACCCGAGGACGACGTGCCTAACGATGATTCCTTGTAATGATTGCTTGCCCTACGTGCTTTATGTGACCGTGGCCATTTTGTGAACAATATGTTGTTTGAAGACTATTTCTCTTATGTTGCTTGTTGTTTGTAATGTAAAAGACCCCCGTTGTAATTTGGGGTCTAATTTTGGCTTGTACCGATAATAACTAGACAGACACTACTATGGTCGTTTTGCTATCGTTACTGGCTAGTATCTGTCATAGGATTATGAAGTATCAGGTAAGGACTAAGTAAAATGAATATATCCAATCTTAAGCAGGTACTCATTGTTAAGCTAAGATCAACAGGTACTTTTGTAACGAGGATTAACAAACAAACGAGATATAGTATCATGCTAGGTTATTAATCAAACGAGACATCGAGATAACTAGTAGGCATTTCAATTGATGGTCAATAGTAATCTTAGTTGGAAATGAAATTTGAGGCGTTTAGAGAATTATGTCAAACTAAAGAGCCCAATTACAGCCGTTATGCTGCCGGTTTTCTGAAAAAATTGTGGAGTCTAGGCTAAACGTTAAGCGTTAAACTTTCATGAACAATTAAGTATGAGACATGACTTGAATGTTTAGATCACACCCTAGTCTAACCTTTATAGGCCGGGTTGGGGCGTGACTCCTTATATAGAAGAAGAATAGTATCAAAGCTTAGATTGCTTAAGCAAGGTTTAACTCTCGGACCGTGGGTAGAGCCCTAAGGTAATTAGGATGACTTGTCTATATGTTATTGTGTGATAATGTTAATTGTGCCTTCTATGTTCTATGTTCTTAAGTGATTAACATGTCTTAATTGTTTCTGGGATTGTGTATCTATATTATGTTGCATATCTTATGCATTAAATTCTTGTTTGTCGTATTTCAATAAATTGTGCATCGTAATCTGTGCCTATAGATGGCTGGCCCTAGTACCCGCACTACTAATAGGAGCGGTGAACCCCAAGAGACCGGAGATGCTTATCAAACTAATCCCGGCATAGCTATGTTTAATATGATGGCAAATGCCATGGATCGCGTGTTGTGGGTGATGGAACGTCAAGATGCACGAGAAGCAAACAACAACAACAACAGGAATGATGGTAACCATGGGAGACATAGCAGAATGATGGAGTTCCTTGATTTTCGCCCGTCTGAATTCCACGGGGAAGCTGATGATGAGAAAGCAGAGGCTTGGCTATCTGAGGTCGAGAGGATTTTCAGGCCACATGATTATACTAATGATAAGAGGTGGAGTTTGTTGTGTTTCTGTTGCACGGGGATGCCGAGCATTGGTGGCACACTGTGGAGGTACTGTGGGAAACTGATCAGATACCTCGCTTGTGGGGTAATTTCGTTAAGGCATTCAAAGAGAAATATGTACTTGCAGTTTTCAGGCAGAGGCGGATTGAGGAATTCATGCACTTGAACTAGGGTAACATGACTGTGGCCTAATACGAGGCTCGTTTTGACCGACTGTCCCGTTATGCTCAATACATGGTTAGTACTCCGGAGGCGAAGATGTGGAAATTTACGACTGTATTGAGGCCAGAGATTCAGGACCAGTTGGCTTCGCATGACTTCGATACCTATTCTGCTCTCTTTGCTGCTGCTTCTCGAGTTGAGAAGAGGAAACTTGATAGAGCCGGTTCGAGTCAGCCGAAAAAGAAACCGTACCAAACTCCAGGTCAATAGAGGAAATTCCAGAGCCAGAGTCGTAGTAAGGGCCAGAGCCAGAATAGACCAGTGAATAACCGTGGCCCGACTAAAGCGCCATCAGCCTCTTCTACCCGCGGATCCACAGGTAGTTCACCTGCTATTCAGTCTATCAACTGTTCTTACTATGACAATAAGGGGCATACCGAGGCCCAGTGCTGGAAGAAGTCAGTACGATGTGTGCGGTGTGGCAGTGATCAGCATCAGATCAAGGATTTCCCTAAATGGCAAGCAGGACAAAATCAGGTTAAACCAGCTGGTAGAGGCAAGACTCTAGTTCCTAGAGTTCAGGATCGAGCTTACGCTATTGAGTGCGAGGAGCTTCCAGAGGAGACCGCTGTTGTTGATGGTACATTCTTACTAAATCAACTTGTTAAGGTGCTAATTGATCCGGGTGCTACTCATTCATTTATTACTCCCTTATGTGTGCAACGTGTGAAACTACGAGTTATATGTTTGCCTTACGAAGTAGAAGTTGGTACTCCGATGGGTTCTAAACTTGTTACTCGCTCAGCTTGTAAAGCATGTAAAATCCAAATTAAGTATAGGGAATTCTCAGCCAATCTTATTGTATTACCTTTTCGAGACTATGAGGTCATTTTAGGGATGGACTGGTTGGCAAAGCATCATGCCCAACTAGATTGCTGGACGAAGATTGTAACATTCCGGATACCTGGTCAACCAATACTAGAGGTAATGGGTCGAAGAGATTTCACCGGGAGTTCCATCATTTCATCTACGAAAGCAGTGAAGTCCTTGAGAAAAGGGTGTAGTGGCTACTTAGCTTACCTCATCAACAAGCCGTCGGACAAAGCTAAGTTGGAGGAGATGCCAATGATCAAAGACTATGCGGATGTGTTTCCAGAAGAATTGCCCGGTTTACCCCCAAATCGGGAGATCAAGTTCATTATAGAGTTACTGCCTGGCACCCAGCCGATATCTAAAGCTCCCTATCGTATGGCGCTGGCCGAGCTACAAGAATTGAAGGACCAATTGCAAGGATTGTTGAAGAAGGGGTTTGTTCAACCGAGCTCTTCTCCATGGGGTGCGCCAGTCCTATTTGTAAAGAAGAAAGACGGAACGCTGAGGCTATGCATCGATTACCGAGGATTGAACCAAGTGACCGTCAAGAATAAATACCCACTTCCACTGATCGACGAGTTGTTTGATCAACTTCAAGGAGCCAAAGTGTATTCGAAGCTCGACTTGAGGCAAGGGTACTATCAGTTGCGGATCAAAAAGGAGGATGTGCCTAAAACGGCTTTCAGGACAAGATATGGGCATTATGAATATGTGGTGATGCCATTTGGACTACCTAATGCCCCTGCAGCTTTTATGGACTTGATGCATAGGATGTTTCAACCCTACTTGGACCAATTTGTGGTGATCTTCATTGATGATATTTTGGTATACTCAAAATCCGAGGCTGAGCATGAACAACATCTATGGTTGGTACTGCAGAAACTTTGAGAGCATCAATTGTACGCAAAGTTTAGCAAGTGCGAGTTTTGGTTGCAGCAGATTGCATTTTTGGGGCATATCATATCCCAAGAGGGAATAGCAGTGGATCCAGCAAAGATAGAAGCGGTGATGTCTTGGAAGAAGCCAGAAAACGTTACGGAGGTTCGGAGTTTTCTTGGTCTAGCCGACTATTATCGGAGCTTCGTGAAGGATTTCTCAAAGATTGCAGGACCGCTTACAAAGCTTACTCAAAAGAAAACAAAGTTCATGTGGGATGATAAGTGTGAGAACAGCTTCCAAGAATTGAAGAAAAGATTGACTACCGCACCTATTCTTGCATTGCCTGAAGGGAGTCAAGGTTTTGTAATCTATAGCGATGCTTCGAATGAAGGACTAGGTTGTGTGCTGATGCAAAATGGTAGAGTGATTGCGTATGCTTCTAGGAAACCGAAGCCGTATGAATTGAACTACCCGACGCATGATTTGGAGTTAGCGGCAATTGTGTTTGCACACAAGAAATGGAGACACTATCTGTGGGGTAACAAGTTTGAGGTGTTTACGGATCACAAGAGCTTGAAATACTTGTTCTCACAAAAAGAGTTGAACATGAGGCAAAGGCGGTGGATGGAGCTTTTGGATGATTATAACTGCACAATCAATTATGTGCCTGGTAAAGAAAATGTAGTTGCAGATGCCTTAAACAGGAAAGCGAGCATGGCAAAACTGGAAGTCAAGGTTCAGGAGTTGTTGGAGGAACCATTTTAGTGGAAACCACAATTGACTCAAAAAGGGTTACTTTTTGCCACTACACAGGTTCAATCGACCCTGTTGTTTGAATTAAGAGAAGCTCAACAGAAGGACCAACAGTTTTAGAAGATTAAAGAAAGCAACACAAATTTCAAGTTTCATGATGATGGTATTTGGAGGTTTAGGAATCGGATTTGTGTTCCTAATGATCCAAAGTTGAAAAAGAAGATTCTTGAAGAAGCCCATAATTCAAGATACACTATTCACCCTGGCGGAACAAAGATGTACCGGGACTTGAAGCAACACTATTGGTGGAATAACATGAAGAGAGAGATTGCGGAGTTTCTGGCACGGTGTTTGACTTGCCAGAGAGTCAAAGCGGAACATCAACGACCAGCAGGTTTACTTCAGTCGTTGGAGATCATTCAATGGAAATGGGAACATATAACTATGGACTTTGTTATGGACCTGCCCAGGTCACAAAAGGGTCATGACGCCGTTTGGGTCATAGTGGATAGATTGACTAAGTCAGCGCACTTCTTATCGATGAACAAGGAGGATAGTCCTGAGAAATTAGGAGATATGTATGTGGCGGAGATTGTAAGATTGCACGGGATGCCTGTGAGTATTGTATCGGATAGGGATCCTCATTTTACTTCCCGATTTTGGAAGAGATTGCAAGAAGCTTTGGGAACGAAGTTGAGTTTCAGCACGGCTTATCACCCTCAGACTGATGGACAATCGGAGAGAACTATTCAAATTCTAGAGGATATGCTGAGGACGTGTGTTTTAGACTTCGGGAAAGGTTGGGAGAAATATCTGTCTCTAGCGGAGTTCGCTTATAATAATAGTTATCAGGCCACTATCGGGATGGCCCTATTTGAGGCGTTGTATGGACGTATGTGTCGATCCCCAATTTACTAGGATGAAGTAGGTGAGACGAAGACTTTTGACCCGACCCTTCGACCTGAACTTATGAAGACTGTTGATAATATCCACCTCATCCGAAAACGGATGCTTACTGCCCAAAGCAGGCAGAAGAGTTATGCAGACCGACGGAGATGGAGCCTAGAGTTTGAGGTCGGCGACAAGGTGTTCTTGAAGATATCACCCCTGAGGGGACTGATTAAACACGGAAAGGGTAGAAAGTTAAGCCCGAGGTTTGTGGAACCATTTGAGATAATTGAGAAGGTTGGCAAATTGGCGTGTCGCCTGGAACTACCCCAAAACCTCTCCAATATTCACGACGTCTTTCATGTTTCAATGCTGCGGAAGTATCACCCTGATCCATCGCATATCTTGGAACCAGAGCTGTTGCAGCTACGGGAGAACTTGTCTTATGAGGAGAAGCCCATTCGTATCCTAGACCAGCAAGATTGGGAGTTGCGCAACAAATCTATACCGATAGTGAAAGTGATGTGAGATCATCATGGAGTTGAAAAAGTAACGTGGGAAAGGCGAGACTAGATGGAGCAACAGTATCCAGCTTTATTTCAAAGGTAATATTGAATTTCGGGACGAAATTCTTTTAAGGAGGGGAGGATGTGACGCCCGATCTCGATTTACGTGCGATACTTCGTTCCGTGTGCCCTAACCTAGATTTGCATGTCTTGACCTAGATATAAGAACCGTGTTTCGTTTTGTGTGCCTTGCATTGAATTACGTGCATTGATTTAGGGTTGCGTGCATTTACTTGGAAAACGTGTATTCGTCTCGTAGTTCGTGCCCTACCTCATAGTGCGTGTCCAAAACCTAGGAAACCATGCCCTCATGCTAATCAAGAAAGCATCTTACACGAAGCACTAAATCATTGATTAATCCTACAAATTCCACTAACTAATATTAAATTACTAATTCAACCAACTAGAAGACGAAATTGCACCAAAAGCTAGACATTCTTATTCTTTATTCCTTATTCTTTTGCACTTCCAAACACACAATTAAATAATGCTCAAAAGATGACAAAGATTCAGCATTTTTCATGCCTTGGCCGACCACCTTGTGAGCATTTGTGCTTGCTTGCTTAATTCAAATTAATTCCTAGACATTCTATGACAATTCTATGACACAAATGCATAAAAAATTTAGCTCAAAACCCTCCCCAAAGCCTCCAAATCTCGACACAAGCTCCTTGCCCATGCTAGACATTTCAAATGATGCTTCTTGAAGACACAAAATCAGATTTTTACATGCCCAAGGCCGACACAATGCTCCTTTGCCCAACAAAGCTTTTATTTTTCTTTCATTTCTCTCATTTTCCTCTCATTCTTCTCTCTCTCTCGGCCCTAGCTGAATATTGTAGACTCCATAGCTAAGTTCTTCATCCTAAGGCTCTTCAAGACTTCCAAGCAACCAAGGAGCTCGACCAAACAAAGCTAGGAGCAAAGAAATGCACATGCAAGCCTTTAGCACCTCCATTTCGGCTTAGGTGAGTTTGCTAGCTTCCATTTCTCTTCTTCTTGTTCTAACCACATGCACCTACTAAGAACTTGGTTACTAAGCTAGGAAATTTGAGAAAATCGAGTGGTGTCTCGGCTAACAAAGCAAAAGAATAATTCTTGTGCAACCATCAAGTGTCTTGTGCATCTTCTTGTTGTTTTGCTAAGGTGAGGGCTAAGACTTCTTGAAAATCTTTCAAAAAACCACATTCATGCCCTTAAGTTTCTATCTTTACTTCTATACTTGAGATGTATGTGTGATCATAAGCTTTTACAACCAAGCATGGCAAGATTTTGGGCTAGAATGTGATGATAGATGAAATCGTGCATGTTACAGCTTTCTGTCTTGTTGGTACGAGGTGATTTTGACTAGGTAAATGATGTTGAAAATGCGTAAAAATTGGTAGGTAACTATTTTTGCTAGTTATAAGCAGTTTTTGTAGAAATAGGTCAAAGCTAAGTTTGACTCTAAGGTCCTCAAAATGGCAAATTATTAAAATGTATCCAAATCTGGAAAGTCTGAAAAAATGAAGCAGGTTTTGGCAGATTCACTGACCTTATGGAACGAACAAGTTTTAACTTAGTAAATGATATCCAAAATGTATGAAATTTGGTGTGGTGCTATATTTTTCAGTTCTGGACATTTTTTTCAGAAATGGACGAAGGCTAAATCTGACCCTAAGGCCCTCAAAAACGACACGTATTGAACTGTGTGCAAATCTGGACAGTTTTGTGCAGTCTCACTGTTTTGGCTATAACTATTGAACTGAACTCCAAATAATGCGAGGTTTGTTTTTGAATTTAGTTCACTTCTTAAGATTTAATTTGACATCTTATTCACTGGAATTGGAGATTGTTTGCTTGTCTTAATGATTGTGAGAAAACAGTCCATTGCAGTGAGGGTTTCACTTAGTGATATGCTTAGAAAAATTATTGTAGCTTCTCTTGTTGTATTAAATGCTTGGGATTGTGGTATTGGGATGTTCTATGGACTGTTTTGAATACTTGAGGGTGTTTGAATTAATTGATGCATGGCTTGAGTTTGATTTTGAGATGACTTAAGGCTTAATCGCACGGGTAAGCACGAATTGAAACCCTAGGGACTAGGTAAATTCACTAAGTGTTGATCCTATGAATATCGTGTTTAGTTATATGTTTAGTAGGCTGCCCGTAGTTGCCCTAAATGTGATTTTGATGATTACATGTTGACAAGTAGGCCTTTCTTGTACCTAGTCCCACGTAGATGTCGTTGCGTGATGAATAATCTTATTATTTGATTACGTGAACTTCAAAATAAGTTATATGACTTAATTTACATGCGTTACATGGCTGCCCGTTTAATGTTCATATAACTCCATGTGCCTTTCAAGTGAAATTACTTGTCTTATCGTGCCTCGCTTGTTTACTTGTCAATGTGCAATCTTATGACTGCTCGGAGGCAACCTACTTTGTTTTCCTCCTAATGTGATATATTAAATGTCATAAATGTGCATTGCATACAAGGTTGCAACCTTTCATTCTGGAGTGGTAGCGTTCACGCACACCGGGCGAAATCGGTATTGCCGGTGCAACTGTGACTACCATTGTCCAATTCCCTCTCTCGCTTGGGGGCTAGACTTCCTCGGAGAGTTGGGTCGTAGGATTTCAGGGTACATCTGGAGTACACCCATTTGGCGTGATAAGGAAATGATTTGAAGTCGGCCGCAACAACTGATACTGACATGAACTGAGAGCAAAAGCTCACCGTATCCTTTTCACTATGTGTATAAGTACTCTCGCTTGGTTACTAGATGACCTCAGGGAGGAAAGACGAGTAATTGTGTTCCTTTACTTTTATATTATGTTATGTACTTACTTGTGATATATTTATGCTTGCAAAAAGGATTTTCATAAGTTTAACTGGAAAATGAGTTTCAAAACTTATTTCTCGTTCCCCCTCGTTGAGTTCGTAAGGACTCACCCTCTTTTATCATCTCAGGTGAAGAAGACCAAGAACAGGTACCCGAGGACGACGTGCCTAACTTTGATTCCTTGGAATGATTGCTTGCCTTACGTGCTTTACGTGACCGTGGCCATTTTGTGAAAAATATGTTGTTTGAAGACTATTTCTCTTATGTTGCTTGTTGTTTGTAATGTAGAAGAACCCCGTTGTAATTTTGGGTCTAATTTTGGCTTGTACTGATAACAACTAGATTGACACTACTATGTTCATTTTGCTATCGTTATTAGCTAGTATCTATCATAGGATTATGAAGTATCAGGTAAGGATTAAGTAAAATGAACCCTTCCAATCTTAAGCATATACTCATTGTTAAGCTAAGATCAATGAGAATTAACAAACAAATAAGACATAGTATCATGCTAGGTTATTAATCAAACGAGACTTCGAGATAACTAGTAGGCGTTTCAATTGATGGTAAATAGTAATCTTAGTTGGAAATGAAATTTGAGGCGTTTAGAGAACTAGGTTAAACTAAAGAGCCTAATTACAGCCGTTATGTTGTCAGTTTTCCGAAAAAATTGTGGAGTCTAGGCTAAATGTTAAGCGTTAAACTTTCATGAATAATTAAGTACGAGACATGACTTGAATGTTTAGATCACACCCTAGTCTAACCTTTATAGGCCGAGTTGAGGCGTGACAGCTTGATACCACATACCCCCCTATAGTACATTTAGATGCAAAAACTCAAGTGACAACAGTAGCGTACATTTTGCCAGAGATTCATAATGAGTGTTTTACACAATAAAAGGTCCCATATGACATGATCTTCATACCCAACTTGCTCCTTATTGATAGCATATGATATCCAAATGTTTCAAAAATATTTTTTCAAAAAACTATTTTTCAATATTTAATAATTGCAAAAAATAGGGAAAAATCAGAAAAAAGTAGAAAATTCAGTAAAATTTATATTAATTCATACATTAATTTGTTAAATGCTATTCAAAAATATTTTTTTCGAAATTTTTTTTTTAACATTTAAAAATTACGAAAAATAGGGAAAATCAGAAAAAAATACTAGAAAATTCAGGAAAATTTATATTAATTCATAAATTAATTTGTTTGCTTGATATTTGGCATTAAATTTTTTCTGGATGGATTGGGAAATCGATTAATCTATTTCGCCTCATAAATGTGTCAAATTGTTTGTCAGACAAGGCAAAGGTTAAGACTACTTCATAGATTCAGAAACCACTTGTAAAAGGATATCAATGTCTACATTCAGGTCATAATACACTCTGCATGCCTAATACTCCCAAATGCTTAACATTACCCGTCGTGCGCAACGTCCCCTAGTAGTGCCAAAGCCATCCCCCAACATCCCCCAACGTCCCCCAAGCGTAAACCTATAGTACCCCAGCTGTGCCCCAACAGTGCCCTAGTCGCGACCCAACAGTGGCCCAACAGTCCCCCTTGAGTGCCCCACACGCGCCACTTGTGTTCACCATCGTGCGACATGGGCGCCCTATGCGCGCACCTTCATGCTGCATGCAGGCCACATGAGCGCACCATTGTGCGGCATGCGCGCACGATACGCACACCATTGTGCGGCATGGGTACCCCATGCGCGCACCTTCGTGCGGCATGCGGGCCACATGCGAGCACCATTGTGCGACATTCGCCCTGATGCGCACACCATCGTGCGGCATGGGTGCCACACCCGCGCACCTTCGTACGAAATGCGCGCACCATCGTGCGGCATGGGCGCCCCATACGGGCACCTTCGTGCGGCATACGGGCCACATACGAGTACCATCGTGCGGCATGGGCGCCCCATGTGCGTACCTTCGTGCGGCATGCGGGCCACATGCGTGTACCATTGTGCGACATACGCACCCGATGCACTCACCATCGTGCGGCATAGGCGCCCCATGCACGCACCTTCGTGCGGCATTCGGGCCGCATGCTCGTACCATCGTGC
>CM075780.1:83118372-83148372 GCA_037974665.1 Ehretia macrophylla
TTAGCATTTTTATTAAATCATATTAATTGTGAAAGTAGTGGGAAAAATGTGCATTTGAGCTTAAGGCGTTAGGAAGGCTCGTTTAGAAAATGACTTTAGTAGTTGAATGAATAGTGTTACGTAACTAACTTAGGTAATTAATTAGCTAGCATATATTTTACTATCTAAGCTCGTTTTAAAGCTTTCTACGCACATTTTATTAGATCAATTAAGCACCCAATTGACCCCACCATAACTTAACCCTTTTATATATCACCTAAACTCATAAAATGCAAAAGAAAAAAAAATAGAAAGCTGAAAACAGCAGCCCAAACCCGACAGCCCCTCTTTGCACTTGGGAGAATTTTTTCATCTTCAACTCTTCAATTCAAGCCAAGCCAAGCCTTGAGCAACTAGTGTAGGGTGTTTGCAAGGTTCCTAGGTGCTCCTACGCGTAGTGGTGAGGGATTTCACGGCTTGTTTTTGCATTTTTAAATAGTTGCTCATTTATTGATTTGTAGAAAATATGATTATATGCCATTGTAATTGTTATCTATGCTAATATACTATCTATATGAATGCTAGAGAACACTTTTGAATGGCGGTTTCGCATTTTAAACGGTTAGTATTGTTAGTGTGTTTTTTAGGGTGAATAGTTAGGTTTTTTCTAGGGTTTTGTGGATTTGCTCGAATTGGCTTGAATTAATGCTTCTAATTGATGCCTTAGGTACTAGTGAAGATAATCAAATAGCCCCGTACACTTGCATTGCCCTTAAATCGCCTAAAAATGGAAAATAGCCGACTTTAACTCGGGGCTTTTGGGGTTAATGCGAATCCGGGTGGATTCGGGCTTCAATTCTAGTATCCTTAGGCTACCTAGGTGCTATAGATGCCTTGATATCCCTTGTTTGAAGCCCGGACAATGTACGCGTAGTTTAAAGCCATAAGAGGAAATTTGGGGCTTTCGGGGTAAACGCGGGCATTTGAACGAGTTAGAGGGTTGAGAGGGTACCTTGAGGGTTAGTTAGAAGGTTGGGAGAGTTTCCTTTGAAAATGAAATCATTAACTTTGGTTTGGAAGAAAAATAGTATGTAAAATAAAGGGGTTTAAGTGCAATTTCGTTTGTCTCACATTTCTAAACCCACGGCATGACTTCTTGAGTGTTTATATGTGATATTAAGTTGGTTTGGAGCTTTTGGTATAATCCTATGCTTATTTTGTATATGTTCATTTGTAAACTGCTTATTAGCTTCTATCCTAATTGCATCGAGGTCAATGTACTTTGCTGATCCTCATATGTGTTACTGCTTATGTTATTGCTATTAACTTGCCATCGTTAAGTGCATTGCTTAGTGGATGGGCAACCATAGTGTCAGGGGCGGATGTGTTGACTATCGGCTGGGCGGCAGAGGGCTTGCCGGTGGATATTCAAACTCCGTGCCTTATTCCCTCATTCGCCTGGTTCGGAGATTACCAGGGGATGTTGGGTCGTAGGATTCGGGGTACATCCGGAGTACACCCACTGGAGTGATTGGGGTTATGCCGGCTTATCGTGATCGTGCTCGTGGTTCGTGGATAGTGATTGAAGACCAGTGAAGATTGGTGTATAAGGGATTGTTGAAACGTATCCTTTTAAATGTGTGGTTATTTAAGTTATCGTTGTTTCTTTAATTGTCTAAGTGTTATTGTTGCATGATTGTATTATATGTTGCATTGCACGCCCCGGGACTATATCCCTCACTGGGCAACAGTGGTTGCTCATACCTCGATATCTGTTTCAGGAGACGCTGAGGGTGATCCCCAGCTTGTTGATTTAGTTGAGGAAGAAGAAGTTCAGATCGAGCCTTTACCTTAGTTGCTGTGTCTGATAACTTGAGGTGGTTATTGAATTTGCTGCTATGTGGAAAGTTCAACTAATTGTTTTATGTACTATTTTGTGGCCTAAGGGCTATGTATATGCTTGTTGTATAAGTCGAAGATTAGTTAGTTGGGTTGTAGCTTTGAAAGTCTACGAACTGTAATAACTTTTATTCTTGCCTTATTTCCTTGCATGCTTGGGAGTGGATGGTTGATGTAGAATGCTTTATCCCTTAAGTTGTTTTATTGATTTCCTAGAATGTTATGATTATAAGACTATGCTGACAACAAGTTCTCGCATGCTTGTGTGTTTTGGAGATATTGTGTACTATAAGGCTCGGATGGCCTTATAGCTTTATTGTTTAATTAAGAAAAGCTTGTATGTATTGTTGGGACCTTGTTTAAGCGTTTACAGGTTTTTAGAATGTCCACGGTACAGGGGAGACTCTGTCCGTGTGTCGGGTCCGGACTTAACCTTTAGCTTGGGGGTTGGGTCGGGGCGTGACATTTAAGTGGTATCAGAGCTATAGATTGCATGAAGCCGGGTTAAATTTCTCGGTCTGTGGGTAGAGAATTGTTATGTGACTTTGTGAATACATGAGTCTTTGATTTTGATTTGCCTAAGTAAAATTTGAATAAGGAATGAACATGGTAGCATGGAAATAGAATATCAAGAGTTCAGAATGTCAAGTATGATCTAGTGATTTATGTTTACTTCAAGAATGTGGAATATTTATTTGAACCTCTATGTACTTGACTTTATGTGAATCTAATTGGACTCTTCTTTATGTGTTTACTTATAAATTGCATATATACATATATATATATACCTGTCATAACACTTTGCATTCTAGCTATTTGAGATGGGGCCTCGCCGTCGTGCTGATAATCCGAATGTTGGTGGTGAACCCGAGGGGGTTCAGAGGCAAGAAGCTGAGGTGGCCGAAAATGCACCGCAGGTTCAAGAACCGAGCACTGCACAGATCTTGGCCACGATGGCCACAGCTATGAACACTATCGCCCAGTTTGTTACACAACAGGGTCAGCCAGGGGTCGTTGGAGGTAATCAGGCTGCGAGAGCCGGAGGTAGTGGCCCTACCGGAGGTAATCTGTATGATCGGTTTATACATCATGGGGCCTATACTTTCTTTGGGGAGCCGGACGATATGAAAGCTGAGATGTGGCTAAGAAAGTTCGAGAGAGTGGCAGCGATACTGGAGTGCCATGATGACAGGAAGATTACTTATGCTACTTTCCTTCTCGAGGGTGATGCTGAAGATTGGTGGAATACCATCAGTGAGAAATGGGGAGCTGAGGGAGGTCATCATTCGTGGGCCGATTTTGTCTGAGAATTTCGAGACAAGTATATATCGGTAGTTGCCCGCGAGAGGCGACAAACTGAGTTCATAAACTTGAAGCAGGGAAATATGACCGTAGATCAATACGAGGCTACTTTTACCCGGCTTTCCCGTTATGCACCAGCTTTAATTCAGCCGGAGGACATGAAGATTCAGAGGTTCATCATGGGTTTGAGGAGAGATATTATGCTGAACTTGTCTTCAAATGATTTTCCTAACTATGCTGCAGTAGTCCGAGCTGCCTCGAGATATGAGAAACGGAAAGCCGATGTGTTAGCCGAGACCAGTCAATCGAGTAAACGGTTTCAGTCTCAGAGTCAAGGGTACCAGGGGTAGGCTGTATCAGTTGGGCAGAGTTCGCAGCCGAGACAGACTCAGAGTTATACAGGGCCTACTCAGACTCAGGCACGACCAGTTCAGAGTCAGACTCAGGGTCAGTTCCGTCCAGCAGTTTCCCGTTCGCAGCAGGGTAATTCAGCTACCTCTACTTACAGAGCTCCTTCGGGAGGCACTGTTGCAAGACGTCACCAGCAGTGCAGCTTCTGTCAGCGTCAGGGTCACACTGAGGATGTTTGTTGGAAGAAACATAACAAGTGTACAGGGTACGGCAGTGATCAGCACAAGGTTGAAGACTGTCAGAAATTTAAGAACCCTAGAGGTCAGACATCAGCTCAGAACTCTCAGACTAGGGCCCCAGCTGCAGCACCACCACCATGAGGCCAGGCCCGTGTATTTGCTTTGGATGCTGAGGAGCTTCCGGATACTACCGCTGTGGTAGAAGGTATTTTTCCTCTTAATGATCAGTCAGTTAAGGTTTTATTTGATTTCGGGGCTTCGTATTCTTTTATTACTCCTACTTGTGCACAAAATGCTAAATTGAAACATGATAAATTGTTGCATGAGATTGTGGTTTATACTCCTATGGGTCCGAAGTTTGTTACTAGATCTATTTGCAGAGCATGTAGCATATTTATTGAGGGTCGTGTTTTTCCTGCGAATTTGATTATCCTACCCTTCAATGACTTTGAAATTATATTGGGGATGGACTGGTTAAGTAAATATTATGCCCAGCTTGATTGTAGAAAGAAGATTGTGTATCTAGAAATGCCTGACCAGCCTGTACTTAAAATAGTTGGTAGTAGAAAATCTACGGGAACTCCTATTATTTCTTCTATTAGGGCATCTAAATTATTAAGCACGGTTTGTGAGGTTTATCTTGCATATTTAATGAATCAACCTGGGGATCAATTGAAATTGAATGATGTACCTATCGTAAGGGAGTTTCCGGGGGTCTTTTCGGAGGAATTACCTAGGTTACCGCCTGATAGGGAGATAGAGTTCATGATTGATTTGTTGCCGGGGACTCCACCTATCTCTAGGACTCCGTACAGAATGGCTCCACCTGAGTTGCAGGAATTGAAAGTTCAATTACAGGGCTTGCTTGAGAAGGGATTCATTCAGCCGAGTTCTTCGCCCTGGGGTGCGCCAGTCCTATTTGTTAAAAAGAAAGACGGGTCTCTTCGCCTGTGCATTGACTATCGGGGTCTTAATCAGGTAACCATCAAAAATAAATATCCTTTGCCTTTAATCGAAGAGTTGTTTGATCAGTTGCAAGGCGCCAGGGTATTCTCTAAATTTGATCTGAGGCAGGGTTATTATCAGCTGAGGATTAAGAAAGATGATGTTCCTAAAACTGCCTTCAGAACTCGATATGGCCATTATGAGTTTGTTGTCTTGCCGTTTGGTCTTACTAATGCTCCCGCCGCATTCATGGATTTAATGCAGAGGGTATTCCGTCCTTATCTGGATCAATTTGTAGTCATATTTATTGATGATATCCTTGTCTATTCTAAATCTGAGGCGGAACATGAACAGCATCTCAGAATTGTGTTGCAGACTCTTCAGGAGCATCGGTTATTTGCAAAGTTTAGCAAATGTGAATTCTGGCTTAAGCAAGTTGCTTTTCTTGGCCATATTATCTCGCAGGATGGTATTTCTGTTGATCCAGCGAAGATTGAAGTTGTGTTATCTTGGAAACGACCTGAAACTGTCACGGAAATTCGTAGCTTCCTTGGTTTAGCTGGGTATTATCGGAGGTTTGTCAAGGATTTCTCTAAGATTGCAGGGCCTTTAACTCAACTTACTCAGAAGAAAATCGTATTTGACTGGAATGATAAATGTGAGGCCAGCTTCCAGGAATTGAAGAAGAGATTGACTACAGCTCCTATTCTTGCTTTACCTGAGGGTTATGATAATCTGGTGATCTATAGTGATGCTTCGAAGGAAGGTCTGGGTTGTGTATTGATGCAGAATGGCAGGGTTATTGCTTATGCTTCCAGGAAACTAAAGCCTTATGAACTCAACTATCTGACTCATGATCTTGAGCTTGCAGCTATCATTCTTGCATTAAAGAAATGGCGTCATTATCTCTGGGGCAACAAATTTGAAATCTTTACAGATCATAGAGCTTGAAATATCTGTTTTCACAGAAAGAGTTGAACATGAGGCAGAGGCGATGGCTGGAATTACTTGAGGACTATAACTGCACTATTAACTATCTTCCAGGTAAGGCCAATATTGTTGCTGATGCTTTGAGCCGAAAGGCTACTGTTGCTAGCTTGATTATCAAGAATTGGGAATTCATGGAAGAATTGTGCTTATGGAAGCCTAGTACTTCAAATTCTGGTATTCAATTTGCAAGTTTGCAGATTCAATCTCTGTTGTTATCCAGGATTCGAGAAGCTCAACAGACTGATCTTCAATTGTTGAAAGTCTTAGAGAATTCTAAAGGGGGAGAGTCGGATTTCAAACTGCACGACGATGGTATTCTTAAATTCAAGGGTAGAATCTGTATTCCGAATGATCCAACTCTGAAGAAGGATATTCTTGCTGAGGCACACAGTTCTCGATATACTATCCATCCAGGCAGTACGAAAATGTATAAAGATTTAAAGCAGAATTTCTGGTGGAATAATATGAAGAGAGAAATCGCTGACTATGTTGCCCGATGTCTTACTTGTCAGAAAGTTAAAGCAGAACATCAAAGACCTGCAGGGTTGTTGCAGCCTTTGGCTATTCCTGTTTGGAAATGGGATCATATTACTATGGATTTCGTCTCTGATTTACCGAGGTCTTCGAGGGGTAATGACTCAGTCTGGGTTATTGTGGATAGACTGACCAAGACTTCTCATTTTATTGCTAAAAATAAGTCTGATTCTCTTGATAAACTGGTAGAGTTGTATATTGAGAACGTGGTCCGACTTCACGGAATTCCAAAGAGTATCGTATCAGATAGAGATCCCAGATTTACATCTCAGTTCTGGCAGAAGATTCAGAAAGCTTTGGGCACGACTTTGAATTTCAGTACAGCTTATCATCCCCAGACAGATGGTCAATCCGAGAGAACTATCTTGATCCTTGAGGATATGTTACGGGCTTGCATTCTGGACTTCGGTAAGAGTTGGGAGAAGTATTTGCCACTAGCAGAGTTCGCCTACAACAATAGTTATCAAGCTACTATTGGTATGGCACCTTATGAGGCACTTTATGGGCGTAAATACCGTTCTCCTCTCTACTGGGATGATGTTGGCGAGATGAAGACTATCAACCCTACTCTCTTACTTGAAATGAACAAAATGATTGATCAGGTGCAGCTTATCAGAAAAAGAATGCTTACAGCACAGAGCCGGCAAAAGAGTTATGCAGATAGACGACGTCGTGATCTGAAATTTGCTGTGGGGGACCGGGTATTTCTGAAAATTTCTCCTCGCAAGGGTTTGATTCGGCATGGTAAAGGAGGTAAACTCAATCCTCGATATGTGGGACCATTTGAGATAACTGAAACTGTTGGTGATTTGGCTTACCGTCTAGCTTTACCTCACAGTCTGGGCAGAATTCATGACGTATTCCATGTTTCCATGCTTCGGAAGTATCAGCCAGATCCCTCTCACATACTTGAGCCGGAACCGCTAGAGATCAGTGAAACTTTGACCTACACAGAGAAACCTCTTCGAATTGTTGATCAGAAAGTTCAGGAGCTGAGGACTAAAAGCATTCCGATGGTTAAAGTTCTGTGGGATCATCACGGAGTAGAGGATGCGACATGGGAAAGAGAGGATCAGATGCGGGATCGGTATCCGGAGTTATTCGCCGAATCATGTAAGAATTGCGTGGACGCAATTAGTTTAAGGGGGAGAGGATGTGACGCCCGGGTTTTAGCCATGCATTTAATTACTGTTGCATCCCTTGTTTGCGCATTTACTTCTATGCCTTATTAACTGACTTTGTGACTACTATTCACTCCGTTTTTAAACTACTTTCTATTAGTTAATTAGCATTTTTATTAAATCATATTAATTGTGAAAGTAGTGGGAAAAATGTGCATTTGAGCTTAAGGCGTTAGGAAGGCTCGTTTAGAAAATGACTTTAGTAGTTGAATGAATAGTGTTACGTAACTAACTTAGGTAATTAATTAGCTAGCATATATTTTACTATCTAAGCTCGTTTTAAAGCTTACTACGCATATTTTATTAGATCAATTAAGCACCCAATTGACCCCACCATAACTTAACCCTTTTATATATCACCTAAACTCATAAAATGCAAAAGAAAAAAAAAATAGAAAGCTGAAAACAGCAGCCCAAACCCGACAGCCCCTCTTTGCACTTGGGAGAATTTTTTCATCTTCAACTCTTCAATTCAAGCCAAGCCAAGCCTTGAGCAACTAGTGTAGGGTGTTTGCAAGGTTCCTAGGTGCTCCTACGCGTAGTGGTGAGGGATTTCACGACTTGTTCTTGCATTCTTAAATAGTTGCTCATTTATTGATTTGTTGA
Source organism: Ehretia macrophylla (assembly GCA_037974665.1). Lineage (NCBI taxonomy): Eukaryota > Viridiplantae > Streptophyta > Magnoliopsida > Boraginales > Ehretiaceae > Ehretia > Ehretia macrophylla. Next base: position 83,126,399 of record CM075780.1, read on the forward strand.
AAATATGATTATATGCCATTGTAATTGTTATCTATGCTAATATACTATCTATATGAATGCTAGAGAACACTTTTGAACCGTCGTTTCGCAATTTAAACGGTTAGAATCGTTAGTTTGATTTTTAGGGTGAATAGTGACGTTTTTTCTAGGGTTTTGTGTAATTGCTCGAATTGGCTTGAATTAATGCTTCTAATTGATGCCTTAGGTACTAGTGAAGATAATCAAATAGCCCCGTACACTTGCATTGCCCTTAAATCGCCTAAAAATGGAAAATAGCCGACTTTAACTCGGGGCTTTTGGGGTTAATGCGAATCCGGGTGGATTCGGGCTTCAATTCTAGTATCCTTAGGCTACCTAGGTGCTATAGATGCCTTGATATCCCTTGTTTGAAGCCCGGACAATGTACGCGTAGTTTAAAGCCATAAGAGGAAATTTGGGGCTTTCGGGGTAAACGCGGGCATTTGAACGAGTTAGAGGGTTGAGAGGGTACCTTGAGGGTTAGTTAGAAGGTTGGGAGAGTTTCCTTTGAAAATGAAATCATTAACTTTGGTTTGGAAGAAAAATAGTATGTAAAATAAAGGGGTTTAAGTGCAATTTCGTTTGTCTCACATTTCTAAACCTACGGCATGACTTCTTGAGTGTTTATATGTGATATTAAGTTGGTTTGGAGCTTTCGGTATAATCCTATGCTTATTTTGTATATGTTCATTTGTAAACTGCTTATTAGCTTCTATCCTAATTGCATCGAGGTCAACCTACTTTGTTGATCCTCATATGTGTTAATGCTTATATTATTGCTATTAACTTGCCATCGTTAAGTGCATTGCATAGTGGTTGCACAACCATAGTGTCAGGGGCGGATGTGTTGAATATCGGCTGGGCGGCAGAAGGCTTGCCGGTGGATATTCAAACTCCGTGCCCTATTCCCTCATTCGCCTGGTCCGGAGATTACCAGGGGATGTTGGGTCGTAGGATTCGGGGTACATCCGGAGTACACCCACTGGAGTGATTGGGGTTATGCCGACTTATCATGATCGTGCTCGTGGTTCGTGGATAGTGATTGAAGACCAGTGAAGATTGGTGTATAGGGGATTGTTGAAACGTATCCTTTTAAATGTGTGGTTATTTAAGTTATCGTTGTTTCTTTAATTATCTAAGTGTTACTGTTGCATGATTGTATTATATGTTGCATTGCACGCCCCGGGACTATATCCCTCACTGGGCAACAGTGGTTGCTCATACCTCGATATCTGTTTTAGAAGACGCTGAGGGTGATCCCCAGCTTGTTGATTTAGTTGAGGAAGAAGAAGTTCAGATCGAGCCTTTACCTTAGTTGCTGTGTCTGATAACTTGAGGTGGTTATTGAAATTGCTGCTATGTGGAAAGTTCAACTAATTGTTTTATGTACTATTTTGTGGCCTAAGGGCTATGTATATGCTTGTTGTATAAGTCGAAGATTAGTTAGTTGGGTTGTAGCTTTGAAAGTCTACGAACTGTAATAACTTTTATTCTTGCCTTATTTCCTTACATGCTTGGGAGTGGATGGTTGATGTAGAATGCTTTATCCCTTAAGTTGTTTTATTGATTTCCTAGAATGTTATGATTATAAGACTATGCTGACAACAAGTTTTTGCATGCTTGTGTGTTTTGGAGATATTGTGTACTATAAGGCTCGGATGGCCTTATAGCTTTATTGTTTAATTAAGAAAAGCTTGTATGTATTGTTGGGACCTTGTTTAAGCGTTTACAGGTTTTTAGAATGTCCACGGTACAGGGGAGACTCTGTCCGTGTGTCGGGTCCGGACTTAACCTTTAGCTTGGGGGTTGGGTCGGGGCGTGACAGACCATATGCACAAACACTTCATTTCTCTCTCTCAAGCTCTCATTCTCTCATTTCCTCTCTCTCTCTTGGCCAAGGCTGCATCCTCAAGCTCCATAGCTTAAGCTCATCTCCTAAGGTTCACCTAGGCACTCAAGGACTCTAGGAAGCTCGACCAAGCAAGCAAGAAGCAAGAAACACATGCAAGCACACAAAAACCCTTCATTTTGGCCCTAGGTATGTTTGATAGCTTTTATTTCATCTCCCTTTTGTTCTAACCACATGCACATACTAAGAACATGATAACTCAGTTAGGAATTAAGGAAATCAAGCAATCTCTCTTGGCCAAGCAAGGAGAGAAGACCTTTTTGTGCATCTTCAAGAATTTTGAGCATCATTTATCATCAATAGGCTAAGGTGAGGGGTAAAACTCTTTTAAAAGGATTCAAAAACCACTTGCATGCCTTCATATGTCTATATTTCCGTGTGTGCTTGTTGTATATGTGTGTATATGAGCTTATATGACCATGCAAGGCTAGATTTGTGGCTAGAACTTGAAGATAGGTAATAGTCGAGTAGGTGGCAGATTTCTGACTTGGTAGAGCGAAGTGCATTTTTCCTGCTAAATGATGTTGAAAATGCATGAAAATCGGTAGGTGACTATTTTTTCCAGTTCTGAGCATTTTTCATAGAATAGGCCAAGGCCAATTCTGACTCTAAGGCCTCCAAAATGGCAAAACATCGAAGGGTATCTAAATCTGGAAAAATTGGAAATTCGAAGTAGAATCTGGCAGCCTTCTGACCTTGTAGAACGAAACTGTTTTATCCTACCAAATGATGTCACAAATGTATGAAAATTGGTACATCACTAGATTTGGCAGTGCTGGACATTTTTGTCAGAAATAGACCAAAGCTAATTATGACTCTAAGATCCTAAAAAGTGGCAAAAATCGTAATGTGTCTAAAACCGGACATTTTTGCGTAGTCTCACGGTTTTGGTCATAACTCCTAAGCCCGAACTCCAAATGATGCGAGGTTTGTTCCAACATCTAAATCACTCATTAAGATTCAAATTGAAACTTGGTTCACTAGAATTGGAGATTGTTTTCTTGTCTAATCGAATGTGGGAAAATAGACCATTGCAGTGAGGGTTTTGTTTAGTTATGTGCTTAGAACCATGTTGAGACCTTGCTTGGGGTATTGAATGCTTGGAATTATGGCATTTGGATGTTGTGTGAACTGTTGTGGTTGGTTGAAGTTGCTTAATGTGATCGATGTATGGTTTGGAATCATTAATCGATGAATGGCATGCTTAATCGCATATTAAGCACGGAATTGAGACCCTAACGCTTATGGCTTTTGTTAAGAGATGGCCTATTGGTTAAATGTGTCAAATTGTGTGGTTAATAGGCTGCCCGTAGTTGCCCCTATAGCTCTAAATGTGATTTCTGATTATTACATGTTGCTAAGTGAGCTATTCTTGCATTCGGTCTCGTATAAATGTCATTGCATGCTTGTATAATGTTAGTACTTGATACGTGAACCCCGAAATGAGTTATATTACTTGATTTATATGTGTCACTTGGCTTCCTGTTTAATGTTCATATGACTCTACATGTTTTACAAAGTGAAAATTCATGTTAAGCGTGCCTCATTCGTTTACTTGTCAATATGTGATCTTGAAATTGCTCGGAGGCAACCTACTTTGTTGTCCTCCTAATGTGAAATGTTAATTGACATAAATGGGCATTGTATACAAGGTTGCAACCTTTCATTGCGGCATGGTAGCGTTTCACGAACGCCGGGCAGCATAGGGCTTGCCGGTGCTCCCGTGACTACCATGGTCCAATTCCTTCTCTTGTTTGGCATTCCACCCTCGGAGAGTTGGGTCGTAGGTTTTCGGGGTACATCCAGAGTACACCCAATTGGGAGCGATAAGTGGATAATTGAAGTCGGCCGCACAATTGCTATCGAAAATGAATTTAGAGCAAAAGCTCACCGTATCATTTTCACTATATGTTTAAGTACTCTCACTTGGTTCCTAGAGGACCTCGGAGAGGAAAGACGGGTAAATGTGTTCTTTTACATTCATATTATGTTATAAATTTACTTATGTTATACGTCATGCTTTCAAAAAGGGGTTTTTATAAGTTTAACCAGAAAAGAGTTTCAAAACATATTTCTCGTCCCCCTAGCTGAGTTCATAAGGACTCACCCTCTTTTATTGTAAAATAGCCCCGTTGTAATTTGGGGTCTAATTTTGGTTTGTACTAACTATAATTAGACATACACTTTTTTTTTGTCATTTTGCTATTACTACTTGGTTAGTAACTATTACAGGCTTATGAAGTATTAGGCAAAGAATCAAGTAAAATGAATTTATCCAATCTTAAACAAGTACTCATTTGTAGGCTAAAGGATAACAGACACTTGTGTAACAGATGTTAACAAATAAACGGGACATAGTTATCATGCTAGGTTTGTTAATCAAATGAGATTGTGAGATTTATAGTAGGCATATCGATCGGTGATAAATAGTAACCTTAGTTAGAATCGAATTTGAGATTGAAGATTTCGAGGCGTTTAGAAAATTAGGTCAAACTAAAGAGCCCAATTACAGTCGTTATACTGCCGATTTTTCGAAAATTTTTTGGAGTTCTAGTCTAACGAATAAGCTTAATCTTCGTTAATTGGTTGTAGTCGTAACGGGGCGTGAATGATTCGATCACACCCTAGTCTAACCTCCATAGGTCAGGTTGGGGGCATGACACCTTATATTAATGGTATCAGAGCTTAGATTGCTTAAGCCGGGTTTAACTCTCGGACCTTGGGTAGAAGCCCTGAGATAATTATGATGACTTGTTTATATGTGTTAGTATGTGCCAATGTTAAATGTGCCTTCTTTGTTTCTACATGCTTATGTGATTAACATGTCTTAACTATTTTAAGAATTGTATGTCTATGTGAAATTGTATGTTGCATACCTTATACATTAAATTCTTGTCTTGTCATATTCCAATAAATTGTGCGTCATAATCTGTGCCTATAGATGGCTGACCCTAGTACCCGCAATACCAATAGGAGCAATAAGCCTCAAGAAGCCGGAGATGTTCATCAAACTAATCTCGGCATGGCCATGTTTAACATGATGGCAAATGTTATGGATCACATGTCGCGAGTAATGGAACGTCAAGATGCACGTGAAGCAACCCACAACAACAACAACAGGAATGGGGATAACAATGGGAGAAACAGCAGAATGCAGGAGTTCTTTCATTTTCACTGTCCAAATTCTTTGGGGAAGCTAATGATGAAAAGGCAGAGGCTTGGCTGTCTGAGATTGAAAGGATTTTCAGGCCACTTGACTATACTAATGAAGAAAAGATCGAGTTTGCTGTGTTTCTATTATATGGGGATGCTGATCATTGGTGGCACATTGTGGAGGCACTTTGGGAAACTGATTATACACCCCACTTGTAGAGTAATTTCGTTAAGGCATTCAAGGAGAAATACGTACATGCAGTTTCTAGGTAGAGGAGAATTGAAGAATTCATGCACTTGAACCAGGGTAACATAACGGTGGCTCAGTATGAGGCTCGCTTTGACAAACTGTCCCGTTATGCACATTACATGGTCAGTACCCCTGAGGCGAAGATGTAGAAATTCATGAATGGATTGAGGCCAGAAATTCATGATCAGTTGGCTTCGCATGACTTTACTACCTATTCTGCTCTCCTTGCGGCTACCTTCCGAGTTGAGAAGAGGACACTTGATAGAGTCGGTTCGAGCCAACTGAACAAGAAACCATATCAGCCTCCAGGACAACATAGGAAATTCTAGACTTAGAGTTCTAGTCAGGGCCAGAGCCAGAACAGACCAGTTAATAACCGTGGCCCGACTAAAGCACCACCAACCTCTTCCATAGGTGAATCCACAGGTAGTTCACCTGCTACTCAGTCTATCAACTGTTCTTACTATGACAAGAAGGGTCACACCGAGGCTCAGTTCTGGAGGAAATCAGAACGATGCATGGGGTGTGGCAGTGATCAACACCAGGTTAAAGACTGCCCTAAATGGCAAGGAAGACAAAATCAGAATAAACCAGCTGGTAAAGGCAAGACTCCAGTTCTTAAAGTTCAGGCCCGAGCTTATGCTATTGAATGTAAGGAGCTTCCTAAGGAGACTGCTATTGTTGAAGGTACATTCTTGATACTGAATCAACCTATTAGGGTGCTAATTGATCTAGGTGCTACTCATTCATTTATTACTCCCTTATGTGTGCAACGTGTGAAATTACATGTTGAATGTTTGCCTTACGAAGTAGAAGTTGGTACTCCGATGGGTTCTAAACTTGTTACTAGCTCAGCTTGTAAAGTATGTAAAATCCAAATTAAGGATAGGGAATTCTCAGCCAATCTTATAGTGTTACCCTTTCGAGACTATGAAGTCATCTTAGGGATGGACTGGTTGGGAAAGCATCATGCCCAACTAGATTGCCGGATGAAGATTGTAACATTCCAGATACCTGGTAAACCAACATTGGAGGTAATGGGTTGAAGAGAATTCACCGTATGTTCAATTATTTCATCTACGAAAGTAGTGAAGTCCTTGAGAAAAGGGTGTAGTGGCTACTTAGCTTACCTAATCAACAAGTCATCGGACAAAGCTAAGTTGGAGGAGATGCCAGTGATTAAAGATTATGCAGATGTGTTTCCAAAAGAATTGCCCAGTTTACCCCCAGATCGGGAAATCGAGTTTGTAATAGAAGTACTGTCTGGCACCCAGCCAATATCTAAAACTCCCTATCGTATGGCACTAGCTGAGCTACAAGAATTGACGGACCAATTGCAAGGATTGTTGAAGAAGGGGTTTGTTCAACCAAGTTCTTCTCCGTGGGGTACACCAGTCCTATTTGTAAAGAAGAAAGACGGAACGTTGAGGCTATGCATCGATTACCAATGATTAAACCAAGTAACCATCAAGAATAAATACCCACTTCCACTGATTGACGAGTTGTTTGAGCAACTTCAAGGAGCTAAAGTGTATTCAAAACTCAACTTGAGACAAGGGTATTATCAGTTGCGGATCAAAAAGGAGGATGTACCTAAATCGGCTTTCAGGACGAGATATGGGTATTATGAATTTGTGGTGATGCCATTTGGGCTAACTAATGCCCCTGCAGCTTTTATGGACTTGATGCATAGGGTGTTTCGACCTTACTTGGACCAATTTGTGGTGATATTTATTGATGATATTTTGGTATACTCGAAATCCGAGGCTGAGCATGAACAACATCTGCGATTGGTATTGCAAAAACATCGAGAGCATCAATTGTATGCTAAGTTTAGCAAATGTGAATTTTGGTTGTGGCAGATTGCATTCTTGGGACACATCATATCCCGAGAAGGAATAGTGGTGGACTTAGCAAAGATAGAAGCGGTGATGTCTTGGAAGAAGCCGAAAAATGTTACGGAGGTTCGGAGTTTTCTTGGTTTAGCCGGCTATTATCGGAGGTTCGTGAAGGATTTCTCAAAGATTGCAGGACCGCTTACAAAGTTCACTTAGAAGAAAACGAAGTTCGTGTGGGATGACAAGTGCGAGAACAGCTTTCAAGAATTGAAGAAAAGATTGACAAATGCACCTGTTCTTGCATTGCCTGAAGGGAGTCAAGGCTTTGTGATCTGTAGCAATGCTTCTAAAGAAGGACTGGGTTGTGTACTGATGCAAAATGGTAGAGTGATTGCATATGCCTCTAGGAAACTGAAGCCGTATGAATTAAATTACCCGACGTATGATTTGAAGTTAGAGGCTATTGTGTTTGCACTCAAGAAATGGAGGCACTATCTCTGGGGTAACAAGTTTGGGGTGTTTACTGATCACAAGAGCTTGAAGTACTTGTTCTCACAAAAAGAGTTGAACATGAGGCAAAGACGGTGGATGGAGCTCTTGGATGATTATAATTGTACAATCAATTATGTGCCCGGTAAAGCGAATGTGGTAGCAGATGCCTTAAACCGGAAGGCAAGCATGGCAACATTAGAGGTTAAGGTATGGGAGATGTTAGAGGAAGCATTTTTGTGGAAGTCGCATTTGACTCAAAAGGGATTACTATTTTCCACTACACAAGTTCAATCGACCTTGTTGTCCAAATTACGAGAGGCTCAATAGAAGGACCAACAGTTTCAGAGGATTAAGGAAAACAACACATATTTCAAGTTTTATGATGATGGTATTTGGAGGTTCAGGAGTCGAATTTGTGTTCCTAATAACCCAGAGTTGAAAAAGATTCTTGAAGAAGCCCATAACTCGAGATACGCCATTCACCCCGGCGGAACAAAGATGTACCGGGATTTGAAGCAACACTATTGGTGGAACAACATGAAGAGAGAGATTGCGGAGTTTGTGGCACGGTGTTTAACTTGTCAGAGAGTCAAAGCAGAACATCAACGACCGGCAGGATTACTACAACCGTTGGAAATTCCCCGATGGAAATGGGAACATATAACTATGGACTTTGTCATGGACCTGCCTAGGTCAAAAAAGGGTCATAGTGGATAGATTAACTAAGTCAGCACACTTCTTACCGATGAACAAGGAGAATAGTCCTGAGAAACTGGGAGATATGTATGTGGCAGATATTGTAAGGCTACATGGGATACCTGTGAGTATTGTATCGGATAAGGATCCTCATTTTACTTCCCGATTTTGGAAGAGATTACAAGAAGCTTTGGGGACGAAGTTGAGTTTTAGTACAGCTTATCACCCTCAGACTGATGGACAATCTGAGAGAACTATTCAGATTCTGGAGGATATGCTAAGGGCATGTGTTCTAGACTTCGAAAAAGGTTGGGAGAAGTATCTACCTCTAGCAGAGTTCGCTTATAATAACAGCTATCAGGCCACTATCGGGATGGCCCCATTTGAGGCATTGTATGGACGTAAGTGTCGATCCCCAATCTACTGGGATGAAGTAGGTGAGACGAAGACCTTTGACCCGACCCTACTACTAGAACTTATGAAGACTGTTGATAATGTCCACCTAATTTGAAAACGGATGCTTACTGCCCAAAGTAGGCAAAAAAGTTATGCAGACCGACGGAGACGGAATTTGGAGTTTGAGGTCGGCGACAAGGTGTTCTTGAAATTATCACCTCGGAAGGGACTGATTAAACATGGTAAGGGTGAAAAGTTGAGCCCGAGGTTTGTAGGACCATTTGGCATAATTGAGAAGGTTGACAAATTGGCGTATCGCCTAAAACTACCCCAAAACCTCTCCAATATTCATGACGTCTTTCATGTTTCAATGCTACGGAAGTATCACCCTAATCCATCACACATTTTGGAGCCAGAGCCATTGCAGCTTTGAGAGAACTTGTCTTATGAAGCGAAGCCTATTCGGATCCTGGGCCAGCGAGATGGAGAGTTGCGCAAGAAGTCTACACTGAGGGTGAAAGTGTTATGGGATCACCATGGAGTCGAAGAAGCAACGTGGGAAAGGCGAGACCAGATGGAGCAACAATATCCAGCATTATTTCAAATGTAATATTGAATTTCGCGATGAAATTCTTGTAAGGAGGGGAGGATGTGAGGCCCGACCTCGATTTGCGTATGATACCTCGTTTCGCGTGTCCTAACCTCGAATTGCGTGCTTTGACCTAGGTTTAAGAGTCGTGTCTTGTTTCATTCATTTAGAAGTACGTGCATTTTCTTGGAATACGTGCATTGGTCTCATAGTTCGTGGGTTACCTCGTAGTATGTGCCCTAGACCTAGGTAAGCGTGCCCGCACACTAATCAAGAAAGTATCTTACACGAAGCACTAGATTATTAACTAATCTTACAACTCTACTATCTCTTTTTTTACTTCTAACTGAATGCACTAGAAGACAAAATTTTACCAAAAGCTAAACATTCTTATTTTTTATCCTTTATTCTTTATTATTTTGCATATTCCAAGCACATACAATTAAATAAAGCTTAGAGCATGAAAAAATTCAGAAATTGGAGCCAAGATGGCCTAACCTCCATTTGTGTGTGATATCTCGTTTCGTGTGCCCTAACCTTGAATTACATGCATTGACCTAGGTTTAAGAGTCGTGTCTTGATTTACGTGCATTTGTTTAGAGTTGCGTGCATTTACTTGGAATACGTGCATTCATCTCGTAGTTCGTGCCTTATCTCGTAGTGCGTGACTTAGACCTAGGTTAGCGTGCCCTCACGCTAATCAAGAAAGAATCTTACACGAGCACTAGATTATTAATTAATCCTACAACTCCACTAACTCTTATTTTAATTCAAAGTCAATGCTATAGAAGACAAAATTTCACCAAAAGCTAAACATTCTTATTCCTTATTCTTTATTCTTTTGCATATTCCAAGCACATACAATTAAATAAAGCTTAGAGCATGACAAAATTCAGAAATTGGAGCCAAGATGGCCGGCCATACTAAGGGCTTGAGCAAGGTTTGAACAATTATTTTATATCTTGCATGCTTAGTCAAGAATCTTACACCATGACAAATCTTTTCTTGCACCAAGACACCCTTTGCTAAACACCAAGCTACACACCTCGGCTCCTCTCCACTATGTCTCCTCACAATCCAAATTTCTCAACATAACAACACAAAATCAGATTTGTAGAAGCTCAAGGCCGACCATATGCACAAACACTTCATTTCTCTCTCTCAATCTCTCATTCTCTCATTTCCTCTCTCTCTCTCGGCCAAGGCTGCATCCTCAAGCTCCATAGCTTAAGCTCATCTCTTAAGGTTGACCTAGGCACTCAAGGACTCTAGGAAGCTCGACCAAGCAAGCAAGAAGCAAGAAACGCATGCAAACACACAAAAACCCTTCATTTTGGCACTAGGTATGTTTGATAGCTTTTCTTTCATCTCTCTTTTATTCTAACCACATGCACATACTAAGAACATGATAACTCAGCTAGGAATTAAGGAAATCAAGCAATCTCTCTCGGCCAAGCAAGGAGAGAAGACCTTTTTGTGCATCTTCAAGAATTTTGAGAATCATTTATCATCAATAGGCTAAGGTGAGGGCTAGAACTTTTTTAAAAGCTTTCAAAAATCACATGCATGCCTTCATATATCTATATTGACCTCTGTAATTGTTGTATATACATGTATATGAGCTTATATGACCATGCATGGCTAGATTTTTGGCTAGAACTTGAAGATAGGTAATACTCGAGTAGTTGGCAGATTTCTGACTTGGTAGAGAAAAGTGCATTTGGCCTTGTAAATGATGTTGAAAATGCGTGAAAATCGGTAGGTGACTAGTTTTTCCAGTTCTGAGAATTTTTTTGTAGAAATAGGCCAAGGCCAATTCTGACTCTAAGGCCTCCAAAATGGAAAAACATCAAAAGGTATCTAAATCTGGAAAAATTGGAAATTTGAAGTAGAATCTGGCAGCCTTCTGACCTTGTAGAATGAAACTATTTTAGCCTAGCAAATGATGTTCAAAATATATGAAAATTGGTAGGTCGCTATATTTTCCAGTTCTGGAAATATTTGTCAGAAATAGACCAAAGCTAATTATGACTCTAAGACCCTCAAAATTGGCAAAAATCATAATGTGTCTAAAATTGGACAGTTTTGCATAGTCTCACGGTTTTGGTCATAACTCCTAAGCCCAAACTCCAAATGATGCAATGTTTGTTACTAATCTAAATCACTCATTAAACTTCAAATTGACACTTGGTTCACTGGAATTGGAGATTGTTTTCTTGTCTAATCGAATGTGGGAAAACAGACCGTTGCAGTGAGGGTTTTGTTTAGTGATGTGCTTAGAACCATGTTGAGACCTTGTTTGGGGTATTGAATGCTTGGAATTGTGGCATTTGGATGTTGTGTGAACTGTTGTGGTTTGTTGAAGTTGCTTAATGTGATTGATGTATGGTTTGGGTTCATTAATCGATGAATGGCCTGCTTAATCGCACGTTAAGCACGGAATTGAGACCCTAATGCTTATGGCTTTTGTTAAGAGATGGCCTATTGGTTAAATGTGTCAAATTTTGTGGTTAATTGGCTGCCTTTAGTTGTCCCTATAGCTCTAAATGTGATTTCCGATGATTGCATGTTGCTAAGTGAGCTATCCTTGCATCCGGTCTCGTATAAATGTCATTGCATGCTTGCATAATGTTAATACTTGATATGTGAACCCCGAAATGAGTTATATGACTTGATTTATATATGTCACTCGGCTGCCCGTCTAATGTTCATATGACTCTACATGTTTTACAAAGTGAAAATTCATGTTAATTGTTCCTCATTCGTTTACTTGGCAATATGTGATCTTGAAATTGCTCGGAGACAACGTACTATGTTATCCTCCTAATGTGATATGTTAAATGTTATAAATGTGCATTGCATACAAGGTTGCAACCTTTCATTATGGCATGGTAGCGTTTCACGAACACCGGGCGGCATAGGGCTTGCCGGTGCTCCCGTGACTACCATAGTCCAATTCCCTCTCTCGCTTGGCATTCCACCCTCAGAGAGTTGGGTCGTAGGTTTTCGGGGTACATCCGGAGTACACCCAATTGGGAGCGATAAGTGGATTATTGAAGTCGGCCGCACAATTGCTATCGAAAATGAATTGAGAACAAAAACTCACCTTATCCTTTTCACTATGTGTTTAAGTACTCTCGCTTGGTTCCTAGAGGACCTCGAGAAGGAAATACGGGTAAATGTGTTCTTTTACATTCATATTATGTTATAAATTTACTTGTGTTATACGTCATGCTTTCAAAAAGGGGTTTTTATAAGTTTAATCGAAAAAGAGTTTCAAAACATATTTCTCGTTCTCTCTCGCTGAGTTCATAAGGACTCACCTTCTTTTATCATCACAGGTGAAGAAGATCAAGAACAGGTACCCGAGGAGAACGTGCCTATTGATGACTCTTTGAAGTGATTGCTTGTCTTACATGCCTTGCTTGACTATGACTATTTTGCGAACGTTATGTTTGTTTTGAAGACTACCTCTTATGTTGTTGTCGTTGTTATTGTAAAAGACCCCTGTTGTAATTTGAGGTCTAATTTTGGTTTGTACTGACTATAACTAGATAGATACTTTTTTTTTTTTCGTTTTGCTATTACTACTTGGTTACTAACTATTTCAGGCTTATGAAGTATTAGGAAAAGAATCAAGTTAAATGAATCTATCCAATCTTAAACAGGTACTCATTTGTAGGCTAAGGGATAACAGGCACTTGTGTAACAGACGTTAACAAATAAACGGAACATAGTTATCATGCTAGGTTTGTTAATCAAATGAGACTGTGAGATTTATAGTAGGCATATCGATCGATGATAAATAGTAACCTTAGTTGGAATCGAATTTGAGATTGAAGATTTTGAGGAGTTTAGAAAATTAGGTCAAACTAAAGAGCCCAATTACAGTCGTTATGCTGCCGGTTTTCCAAATTTTTTTTGGAGTTCTAGTATAACAGATAAGCTTAATCTTCGTTTATCGGTTGTAGTCGTAAAAGGATGTGAATGTTTAGATCACACCCTAGTCTAACCTTCATAGGTCGGGTTGGGGCGTGACACAATCCGCGCTGGTCTGCACCCCCAGCCGATTGGCGGACCGGCTCTCGCCGTTCCGCATACGACCGCGGCGCATCGCCGGCCCCCATCCGCTTCCCTCCCGACAATTTCAAGCACACTTTGACTCTCTTTTCAAAGTCCTTTTCATCTTTCCCTCGCGGTACTTGTTCGCTATCAATCTCTCGCCCATATTTAGCCTTGGACGGAATTTACCGCCCGCTTAGGGCTGCATTCCCAAACAACCCGACTCGCCGCCAGCGCCTTGTGGTGCGACAGGGTCCAGGCACGATGGGGCTCTTACCCTCTTTGGCGCCCCTTTCCAGGGGACTTGGGCCTGGTCCGCCGTTGAGGACGCTTCTCCAGACTACAATTTGGACGACGGAGCCGCCCGATTCTCAAGCTAGGCTGTTCCCAGTTCGCTCGCCGTTCCTAAGGGAATCCTTGTAAGTTTCTTTTCCTCCGTTTATTGATATGCTTAAACTCAGCGGGTAATCCCGCGTGACCTGGGGTCGCGGTCATAACACATAGTGTCGGAGGGTCTCTCTTCAGTCCCGTACGCACGACGGTACGATGCACGACAACTCGAGAGTTGAATGGACCAACCACCACTTTTCGTGACGTCCTTCACGCCAGACTCGCATTTCGGCCAACCGTGCCCTGAGACACGGGAGGCCACAATCCACCCCACGCACAAACCTAGCATCACAGTGTTGGGACACGGGGTGGGGAGGGAGACGCGATGCGTGACACCCAGGTAGACGTGCCCTCAGCTTGATGGCTTCTTGTGCAATTTGCTTTCGAAGACTCGATGGTTCATGGGATAATGCAATTCACACCAAGTATCGCATTTTGCTACGTTTCTCATCGATGCGACAGCCAGGATATTCGTTGCCGAGAGTTGTTTTCATTTCGTAAGGGACCGAGGCCTAACACGGCATACCGCAGACGGGGCATGAATAGGCAGTCCCTCATATTTCGTTTGCCTTGGCGCATTTTGCGCCGGGGTTCATTGTTTGTGGGGTGTTCGCCCCGACTCGGGACCGACACGCGGGCTGGGGATGAGCTGTCTCCCTTCGCGTCTACCCCGCATTGTTTAAACGGGTTCACAAGTCGTTCTGCCTTCGCAGGGTTCGACAATGATCCATCCGCAAGTTCACCAACGGAAACCTTGTCACGACTTCTCCTTCCTCTAAATGATAAGGTTCAGTTGACATCTTGCGACGTTGCGGGCAGCGAACTGCCCACGTTGCCGTGATCCGAACACTTCACCGGCTTATTCAATAGATTGGAGCAACGGGCGGTGTGTTCAAAAGGCAATGACGTAGTTAATGCGAGCTAATGACTCACGCTTACTAGGAATTCCTCGTTGAAGACCAACAATTGTATTGATCTATCCCCATCACGATGATATTTCAATGATTACCCGGGCCTATCGGCCAAGGCTGTAGACTCGTTGAATACATCAGTGTAGCGTGCGTACGGCCCAGAACATCTAAGGGCATCATAGACCTATTATTGCCTCAAACTTCTGCGGCCTAAAAGGCCGTAGTCCCTCTAAGAAGCTAGCTGCGGAGGGATACTTTCGCATAGCTAGTTAGCAGGCTGAGGTCTCGTTCGTTAACAGAATTAATCAGACAAATCGTTCTACCAACTAAGAACGACCATGCACCACTACCCATAGAATAAAAAAAGAGCTCTCAGTCTGTCAATCCTTACTATGTCTGGACCTGGTAAGTTTTCCTGTGTTGAGTCAAATTAAGCTGTAGGCTCCACTCCTGGTGGTGCCTTTCCGTCAATTCCTTTAAGTTTAACCCTTGCGACCATACACCCCCCGAAACCCAAAAACTTTGATTTCTCATAAGGTACCGGCGGAGTCCTAAAAGCAACATCTGCCGACCCCTGGTCGGCATCGTTTATGGTTTAGACTAGGACGGTATCTGATCATCTTCGAGCCCCCAACTTTCATTCTTGATTAATGAAAACATCCTTGGCAAATGCTTTCGCAGTTGTTCGTCTTTCATAAATCCAACAATTTCACCTCTGACTATGAAATACGAATGCCCCCGACTGTCCCTGTTAATCATTACTCCGATCCCGAAGGCCAACTCAATAGGATCGAAATCCTATAATGTTATCCCATGCTAATGTATACATAGCGTAGCTTGCTTTGAGCACTCTAATTTCTTCAAAGTAACAGCGCCGGAGGCACGACACAGCCAGTAAAGGCCAGGAGTGCATCACCGACAGAAGGGATGAGACGATCGGTACACACCTGAGGTGGACCGGCCGACCCATCCCAAAGTCCAACTATGAGCTTTTTAACTGCAACAACTTAAATATATGCTATTGGAGCTGGAATTACCCCGGCTGTTGGAACCAGACTTGCCATCCAATGGATCCTCGTTAAGGGATTTAGATTGTAATCATTCCAATTACCAGACTCTTTGAGCCCGGTAGTGTTATTTATTGTCATTACCTCCCCGTGTCAAGATTGGGTAATTTGCGTGCCTGTTGCCTTCCTTGGATGTGGTAGCCGTTTCTCAGGCTCCCTCTCCGAAATCAAACCCTAATTCTCCGTCACGTGTTACCACCATGGTAGGCCACTATCCTACCATCGAAAGTTGATAGGGCAGAAATTTGAATGATTCGTCGCCGGCACGAGGGCCATGCGATCCGTCGAGTTATCATGAATCATCGTAGTAACGGGCAGAGCCCGCGTTGACCTTTTATCTAATAAATGCATCCCTTCCAGAAGTCGGGGTTTGTTGCACGTATTAGCTCTAGAATTACTACAGTTATCCGAGGAGTAAATACCATCAAACAAACTATAACTGATTTAATTAGCCATTTGTAGTTTCATAGTCTGAATTAGTTCATACTTACACATGCATGGCATAATCTTTGAGACAAGCATATGACTACTAGAAGAATCAACCAGGTAGCATTCCTCACCAACGCCGGCGTCGCAAGAGGCACATCATCCCCTAAGTGTCGACGGCTCTAGACAAGCGCACGACCGTCATGCGCGATTAGCGACGAACGCTGAATTCGGGCAAAGAGAGGCCAAAGACCCTATACCGTCATGGTGTGCCGTATCTGAGAGATCGAGTGACTCCCCACGGGACATGTGTGCCACACTTGTTGGAGAAAGCAGGGTGGAACACGGAACATGCTTAGGGGTTCGCCCCACGTCATCCACGAAGGCAGACGCAAGGCAAAAGACGGACGATGTGACTTTAGACTGCCTTCTTTGTAGGTACACAACACAGGAAACTAACCTACCGATCGAGGCAACATAGGCATTAGGCCCGTGAATGAAGAGGCAAGCAAGGGCGGACGTCGCTGCTCAAGCAGTGATTCAACCGACCTACACAAGCCGACCACCACTCATGCGTTATCACGTTCGCTATGCCCAAACCACCAAGCCGGTAACCGCCCAACCATCTTGGCAAACGAAGCCCTTCAAGTGAACGGAACTGGCGAGATGGCTCGAGCACGCATCGCTAGGCACAAAGAATTTCTGGGAGACACGGGACAGGAACGGCACGAGGTGCATTACTAGGCCGCACGTTGCAAGCTTAAGGGCCTACTTCATGGTGCTCGACCATGCACCGACTGCACGCAACTGAGGTACCAACCAAAAGCGGACTTCCTGCCCACGTGGTGCTTGGATTGCCATGACACTAGACCATGTCAGTCATATTACGACTCAGCAAGGACCATGGCGTCTTGTGCTAGGCGATTCGTACATCGTGTAGGCCATTGGGAACACACCGTGGGTTGGCTTCGAGGCAGCACAGTGCTTGGATTGCCACAACATTGAAGCTCTAGCCATTGTCTCATTGCAACGCTCGTGTCGTCACTTAACGAAAGCCAAGGCCGTGTACTAGGCAATTCGCGCATCGCGCAGTCCCCCACCGTCCCCTTATATACACCCACATGCACGGAACGGGACAAGCAAACTTCTTGCCCAGGCGGTGCTTGGATCGCCATGACACTAAACCACATCTGTCGCATTACAACTCAGTAAGGACTATGGCATCATGTACTAGGTGATTTGCGCATCACGCAGGCCCATAGGAATACACCAGGGGACAATTTTGAGGCAGCACGGTGCTTGGATCGCCACGACATTGAAGCATCAGCAATCGTCTCTTCGCAACGCTCGCGTCGTTACTTAATGAAAGAAAATACCATATATGCTAGGCGATTCGCGCATCACGTATGCCCCCTACCATCCCCCTGTATGCACCCGTATGCACGGAACAGGATAGGCAAACTTCTTTCTTGCCCACGCGGTGCTTGGATCGCCATGACACTAGATCAATTCCGTTGTATTATGACTCAGCGAGGACCATGGCGTCGTGTGATAGGCGATTTGCGCATCGTAAAGGCCCGTCGGAACCAACCGGGGGACGACTTCAAGGCCTCTTGGTGCTTGGATCGCCACGACATTGAAGCATCAGCAATCGTCTCATCACAATGCCCGCGTCGTTGCTTAACGAAAGCTAATGCCATATGTGCTAGGCAATTCGCGCATCACACATGCCCCACACCATCCCCTTGTATGCACCTGTAAGCACGGAACGGGATAAGCAAACTACATTCCTGCCCATGCAGTGCTTGGATCGCCACGACACTAGACCACGTCCGTTGCATTATGACTCAGCGAGGACCATGGCGTTGTGTGCTAGGCAATTCGCGCATTGCACAGGCCAATCGGAACCAACCTGGGGACGGCTTCAAGGCCGCACGGTACTTGGATCACCAAAACTTTGAAGCATCAGCAATCATCTCATCGCAATGCTCACGTCGTTGCTTAACAAAAGATAATGCCACATGTGCTAGGCAATTCGCGCATCACGCATGCCCCCCACCATCTCCCTGTATGCACCCGTATGCTCGGAATGGGACAAGCAAACTACATTCCGGTTGACGTGGTGCTTGGATCGCCACGACACTAGACCACGTCCGTTGCATTACAACTCAGCGAGGACCATGGCGTCCTGTGCTAGGCGATTCGCGCATCGCATAGGCCCGTCGGAACCAACCGGGGGGCGACTTCAAGGCTGCACAGTGGTTGGATCGCCACGACACTGAAGCATCAGCAATCGTCTCATCGCAACACTCTCGTCGTTGCTTAACGAAAGCCAATGCCACATGTGCTAGGCGATTCGCGCATCACGAATGCCCCCCACCGTCCCCCTGTATGCACCCGTATGCACGGAACTGGACAATCAAACTACCTTCCTACCTACGTGGTGCTTGGATTGCCATAACACTAGACCATGTTCGTCGCATTACGACTCAGCAAGGACCATGGCGTCGTGTGCTAGGCGATTCACGCATCGTACATGCCTGTCGGAACCAACCGAGGGATAGCTTCAAGGCCGCATGGCGCTTGGATCGCCACGACATTGAGGCATCAGCAATCGTCTTATCGCAACGCTCGCGTCGTTGCTTAATGAAAGCCAATGCCGCATGTGCTAGGTGATTCGCCCATTACGCATGCCCCCTATCGTCCCCCTATATGCACCCGTATGCACAGAACTGGACAATCAAACTACCTTCCTGCCTACGCGATGCTTGGATCGCCACGACACTAGACCATATCTGTCGCAATATGACTCAACGAGGACCATGGCGTTATGTACTAGGCGATTCGTGCATCATACAGGCTCATCAGAACCAACCGGGGGACGAATTTGAAGCCGCATGGTGCTTGGATCACCACGACATTGAAGCATCAACAATCATCTCATCGCAATGCTCGCGTCGTTGCTTAACGAAATCCAATGCCACTTGTGCTAGGCGATTCGCGCATCACGCTTGCCCTACTGTCCCCCAAGAGCCACCCAAGCCCACGCGGTGCTTGGATCTCCACGACACTAGACCACGGCCGCACGCATCCACTCGGCAACGACCATGGCTTCATGTGTTAGGCGATTCGCGCATCGCGCAGGCCGAACGACACGTCAGGGGACGTGAATTTCCCTCAATGTGTACCTAGCCGGCAGCACGAGGATGGCTAGTTTTGTGCTTGGGCAACCACTCGCCCCCTCATTAGCCATCCCAATGACATCAACGATGTTGCATCACCAAGATGGATAATGAGGGGCTAGGGAAGCCACCACGTTCCTCATTAGCCATCCTAGTACTGCGCCAAGGGACATGCCGGGGGACGCGGGTGGCACAGCCCCAACTCACGGGTATGCAATGCAATACCTCGGCATGATTCACTCGGTAGGCATTCCAGCCCACAATATAGCCCACGATATAGCCCACAATGTGCCACGAAGTGGCCACAATGTCCCCCCGCATGGACCTCGGCCAGGAGGCTTGACACCACATACCCCTTATAGTATATTTAGATGCAAAAACCCAAGTGACAACAGCAGCGTACATTTTGCCAGATATTCATAATGGGTGTTTTACACTATAAAAGGCCCTATATGGCATGATCTTCATACCCAACTTGCTTCTTATTGATAGCATGTGATATCCAAATGCTTCAAAAATATTTTTTAATATTTAATAATTGCGAAAAATAAGGAAAAATCAGAAAAAATAGTAGAAAATACAGAAAAAATTATATTAATTCATACATTAATTTGTTAAATGATATTCAAAAATATTTTTTTCAAAATATTAATTTTTAATATTTAAAAATTACGAAAAATAGGGCAAAATCAGAAAAAAAAAATTATTAAAAAATGTAGGAAAATTTATATTAATTCATAAATTAATTTGTTTACTTGATATTTGGCATTAAAATTTTTTTTGGATGGATTGAGAAACCGATAAATCTATTTCGCCTCACAAATGTGGCTAACTGTTTGTCGGACAAGGCAAAGGTGAAGACTAATTTATAGATTCAGAAACCACATGTAAAAGGATATCAATGTCTACATTCGTGTCATAATACATTCTGCATGCCAATACCCCCGAAAGCTTAACATTGCCCGTCGTGCGCAATGTCCCCTAGTAGTGCCAAAGCCGTACCCCAACATCCCCCAACATCCCCTAAGAGTACCCCCATAGTACCCCAGCCGTGCCTCAACAGTGCCCCAATAGTGCCCCAACAGTGGCCCAACAGCGTCCCTTGAGCGCCAAGCGTGCCACCTACGCGCATCATCGTAAGGCACGGGCGCCCCATGCGCGCACCTTCATTCCCCATGCGGGCCACATGCTCACACAATTGTACGAAATGCGCGCACAATGTGCACACCATCGTGCGGCATGGGCGCCCCATGCATGCTCCTTCGTGCGGCATACAGGCCACATGCGCGCACCATCATGCGGCATGGGCGCCCCACGTGTGCACTTTCGTGCAGTTTGCAGGCCACATGTGCACACCATCGTGCGGCATTCGCGCTTGATGAGCACACCATCGTAAGGCATAGGTGCCCCACGTGCGCACCATCATGCGGCATGAGCGAAACATGGTACGACAAGGGTGCCCCATGCGCGTACTTTCGTGCGACATGCGGGCCACATGTGAGCACCATCATACGGCATGCGGGCCCGATGCGTGCACCATCGTGCGGCATGGGCGCCCCACGCGCGCAACTTCGTGCGGCATGTGTGCACCATTATGCGTCATGGGCACCCTATGCGCGCACCTTCATGCGGCATGTGGGCCACATATGCGCACCAATGGCGGCATGCGCGCCCGATGTCTGTACCATCGTACGGCAAGGGCTCCCCATGCGCGCACCTTCCTGCGGCATGCACAAACAATCGTGCGGCATAGGCGCCGCATGCGTGCACCATCGTGCAGCATGCGGGCCACATGCGCGAACCATCGTACGACATGCGCGCCTGTTGTGCCCACCATCGTAAGGCATGGGCGCCCTATGCGCGCACCTTTGTGCTGCATGCAGACCAAATGCACGCACGATTGTATGGCATGGGTACCTCATGCGCGCACCATCGTGCGACATGGGCGCCCCATGGGAGCAACTTCATGCGGCATGCGGGCTACATACGCGCACCATCGTGTCGTATATGCGTCCCATGCACGCACCTTCGTTAGGCATTGGCGCCCGATGCGCCCGCCATCGTGCGGCATGGTGCCCCATGCGCGCGCCTTCGTGTGGCATGTGGGCCATATGCGCACACCATCGTGCGGCATGCACGCACCTTCGTGCGTCATGGGCGCTCTATGCGCGCACTTTCGTGCAACATGCGGGCCACATAGGCGTACCATAGTGCGGCACGGGTGCCCCATGAGCACACTTTCGTGAGGCATGGGCGCCCTATGCGCGTGCCCCACGTGGCCTAACTGCTTGCCCCATCATGTCCTATGCGTGACCCCACTGCTTGTCAAGCCGTGCCCCAACTGCTTGCCAAGTTGTGGCTTATCCGAGGCCCTAAGTACGTGCCCCAAGTACGTGCCCCATCCGGGGCCCAATCGTGCGCCATCGTGCAACACCGTGGGCAGTCGTGCCGCAACCGTTCACTAACATGCCCAGCCGTGCCGAAGATAGGTGCAACATAACCTTAGTCACCGTTAATGTTGAGGGAAGAATGTTAGGTACCTCGACGGGCCGGTAGCACACAAGGTCGGATTCAAATTTTTTGCCATCTCTTACG
>CM075780.1:83158372-83165872 GCA_037974665.1 Ehretia macrophylla
AAAATTACTGAACTAGGACGTGGCGGTTGACGGCAACGTTAGGGAGTCCGGAGACATCAACCGGGGCCACGGGAAGAGTTATCTTTTCTGTTTAACAGCCTGCCCACCCTGTAAATGGCTCAGCCAGAGGTAGGGTCCAGCAGCTGGGAGAGCACCCCACATCGCGCGGTGTCCGGTGTACCCATGGCGGCCCTTGAAAATTCAGAGGACCAAGTGTCATCCACGCCCGGTCGTACTCATAACTGCATCAGGTCTCCAAGGTGAACAACCTCTGGTCGATGGAATAATGTAGGCAAGGAGTAATACCCGAGCCCGGAATGTGAATTTTCTTTGTTTATTATTTTGAAAATTATATTTCCTTAAATTCTTTGTGAATTAATTGTTACTTTCTCGCCAACGCAACGTGCATTGCATTTAAGGAGCGATAGCTAGATAACGATTTCTAGTCCTCAGCAAATAGTGAGACTAGTATTTAGATGACTTAAATTTTATATTTTAAATGTTGCTAGCTTTAATTGAACTTACCTTAGCTGAACCGGGTTTAAAACGCGCGAAATACGGCCCTTTGACCAAGTCTTAAGTTGTTTGACCTTAGCCCTTTGAGCCTTTGACCATTTGACCCTTAAATAAGTTAAAACTAAGCAAAATAAAATAAAAACCGCAGCTGAACAGACCAGGAGCAGGCCGAAGCAAGAGAGAAAGAAAAAAAAATTCAACCTTCCAAACGATCAATCTTCGTGTGAGCTCGTGCGGGGTGATTTCTGAGGCAACCAACGTTGTTTTCCTAGCGACTAGGAGTACCTAAGGTGAGGGAAGCATGTTATTTGCGCATTTATACGTTGTGTTAGTTAACTTTGTCAATTTTTAGATTTATCCGTAGATCGTTATTTAAAGCGATTTGATGCTTCTAGAATGTTCCTTGGCATTTGTAGAACATGTATTTATAGCTTTGTAACATTTTCTACGGTTAAATGTTGTGATTGCAACTTGAATTGTGGAATGAATAGTGTTTTGTGAATAGTAAAACCTTGAAACGTTGAAGTTGCGCTGTTATGCTTTCCGTTGATGTAGAAACGTGCTAGGTATGCTAGAATGCTAAAATGTGTGGTTTGTTTGGGTTGCGTAGTGGAAAAAACGAGAATTAAGCCTTTGGGAAAGTCGGGGTCGTTTAGGTCGACTTTGGCGTTTTCTCATTTTGCGTGTTGGCATTACTTCAGGAAGCCATGGAAGCACTTTTGGTGCGATTATGGCGTTGGTTGGGTGTTTGGTTGTTGTAGTTGTAGTCAAACGAGAAAGGGGGAAATCGGGGCTTTGCGCGAGTTCTAGGGTAAAGTAAGGTTTCGGGGTCTTTAGTCATGCCTTATGGTGACTTAGGAGGGTTGGCGAAGTCGGTTTCCAGAACTCGTGGCTCGTTTGGAAATGGTGGCATTTTGATAGTTGGGGCCGATTTGTGTTTTTGTGTGTTTACTTGTCTTTATGCTTATAGAATGTTTAGAATTACTTGAATTACTTGTTTGAGTTGTTTTGGATTGAATTGCTTATCAAATTGCTGCTATTGCGTGCGAGAGTAACCTACTTTGTTATTCTCCCACGTGTGGCTTTATCGCTTGTTTATCGCTTGTTTATTGTCTTGTATCGAGTCTTGCATTGCATAGTGTCTCGCGCGTGAGTGATGGGCCTCTCTGGGTAGCCTTGGGTTGCCAGTGTTGGTTGCTCTAGCTCCGCTGCTATTCCCTTTCTCGCTTGGGTTGCCTCCCAGGGAGATTTGGGTCGTAGGATTGATGGATACTTCCGGGGTATTCCAAACTGGTGTTATAAGGTTGTTTGGGCCGGCGCGTCGTCATCGAATTCGTGTTTGAAAGTTGCTCGTGAAAAGAGTATCGTATCCTTTGAATGAGTGTTTGCAGCTTTAGATACTTGCCTTGCTTTATTATTGGCTTTGGTTGTATCTTTATATGATTTATATGTATTGCTTGGCTAATTGCATTGCATACTCCTCTCATCTCCGTCCTTGAGACCAATTGCCCTCGCTGAGCAATAGGTTTTGCTCATTCCTCTCTATACTATGTTTTTACAGGAGTAGTTGAGGCAGACCCTCTCGAGGTAATTGAGGAGGAGGAGCAGGTGAGGTGTTTCCATGATAGCACTTACCTGCTTTGCTGGTGGTTGGTTACCAGTTTTGTGCAAACCTTGTTGTTATGTATATTGCGTGAAGGACGCTTAATTTTGAGGCTTGTAGCCTTGTATATATATTTTCTAGTTAAGACCTTTAATGGTCTTATGTTGTAATGGTTTAAGTTTGTAAAATTGTAAACTTATACTCGGTTGACTAGTGAAGAAATGCACACTAATAGCTAATGGTTTAGTGGCATGAATACCTGTGTAGTATGCATGGCTTTTTTGGCTTGGGAAGTTGGATAATAGGAAATGTATGTTTTACAGAAAGTTGGCTTGTTTCGATTATTTTATGGTTTTCACAAGTATTATAATTTTTTTAGGGTTTTCGGATCGTCTGCGGTACAGAGGAGTCTTCGTTCGTGTGTCGGGTCCGGGCTTGGCCTTTTGCCGGGTGGGGTCGGGGCGTGACATCTTTAGGTGGTATCAGAGCATGATAGTCTTGGATGAGCCGGGATAAGATTCTCGGTCTGTGGGGTAAAGGTCTAAAATGCTAAAGTGTTTATGAATGATTGCTAAGTGAAAATAAAGTGTTCTAGCATGACTTTGTGAACTTGGAATGTTTATGTGTTTAAGTGAAATAGTTTGGCAAGTTAAACTTGTCTTATGTGAATTGTGTGATAGAATGTTGGATTGTTATTGATTTGAGTGTTATCTAATCTTATGTGTTATATTTCTGTCTATAAACTGCTTTTAAATGTTGCCAGCTATTGTGAGTTGCTACTATGCCGCCACGTCGTGGTACTCAAGGTATAGGATCAGATGAAGAGGCAGCAGAACAGGGTCAGCAGCCGTTGCCTGAGCAGTTTATGGCTACCATGACTACTGCAGTAGACCGGATCACACAGGTACTACATGAGCAGAGGCAGGACCGGATTAATCCCCAGGGTAATCAAGCTAATCCTGGTGGTCAGGGGTACAGAGTTGAGAATAACCAGCTAGAGAAATTTCTGAGGCATGAGCCGGGGAAGTTCTTCGGAGAGCCTGATGATGAGGCGGCCAAGAGATGGATTAATCGTGTCGAGAAAATTTTCACCGCGTTGAGGTATACTGATGAGGCAAGAATAGATTATGCATCATTTTTATTTGAGGGTGAAGCAGAGCAGTGGTGGAATACTGTTAGGCTAAGGTGGGATTGTGAGGATGTTCCACATTTATGGGATGATTTCGTAAGTGAGTTCCGGGACAAATATATTCCCGAGATGGCTATGGAGAGACGGGAAGATGAGTTTGTGGCCTTGAAGCAGGGAAATATGACTGTTGCACAATATGAAGCTAGGTTTGTTAGCCTGTCGACGTATATGCCCGTGTTGGCAGGGCCAGCTAGGAGGATGATACATAGGTTTGTCCGTGGGCTGAGAATGGACATACAGTTGCATTTGACTGGGCAGACCTACACTACTTTTCCCGAGGCATTTCAGGCAGCCTCGAAGTTTGAGAAACGGAAGGCTGAGATGTTAGCTGAGAGCAGTCAGCCGAGTAAGAAGCAGTTTTTGGGCCAGAGTAGCCAGAGTCAGCCGAGGCAGTATCAGGCTTCTGCACAGGGTCCTCAGCAGCGTCCGTATCAGCCACAGCAGCAGATTCAGGCTAGACCAGCTGTGACCAGACCTCAGCAGGGAGGTACAGTTCCTACCCCTGCCAGAGCCCCAGCACCTACAGGAAACACTGCGGTTAGGCAAAATCAGCAGTGTGATTATTGTAATCGACCAGGGCATATTGAGGCTAACTGCTGGAGGAAGAGTGGAAAATGTATGGGTTGTGGCAGTGATGAGCATAGGGTGAGGGATTGCCCTAAATATAATAATGTTCAGGGTTGTGGTGGAGGCTGAGGTGTTCAGAATAGGGCTGCAGGTGCACGACCAGCACAGAGAGTACAGGCTAGGGTCTTTGCACTGGATGCAGACGAGCTGCCCGATAATACAGCTATAGTGGAAGGTACCTTTCTTCTCAATACTCAGCCAGTTAAAGTTTTGATTGATCCTGGAGCTACACATTCGTTTATAACTCCTGCATGTGCACGATCTGTGAATGTTTGCATTGATAATTTGCCTCATTAAGTTGAAGTTAGTACTCCTTTGGGTGCAAAATTTGTTGCTGAGTCTATTTGCAAATCTTGTGATATATGTATAAAGAACCGTAAATTTCCTGCTGATTTAATTATATTACCATTCCGTGACTTTGAAATCATTTTGGGAATGGACTGGTTGGGAAAGTATTATGCACAATTGGATTGTAGAACAAAGATCGTTTATCTTAAGGTTCCTGACCTACCGGTACTAGAGATTGTTGGGAACTGCAGGGCCACCCGCATTCCACTTTTATCAGCGATCAAGACTTCTAAGTTGTTGAATAGGGGTTGTGGAGGTTACTTGGCCTATTTGATCAATCAGGCTGCTGATAAGTTGAGTCTGAATGAGGTTCCGATTGTTAAAGACTTCCCTGGTGTATTTCCCGAGGAATTACCGGGTTTACCACCGGATAGGGAGATTGAGTTCGTGATTGATCTTGTACCAGGCACTGCGCCAATTTCTAGGAGTCCTTATAGGATGGCATCGGCTGAACTTCAGGAATTAAAAATTCAGCTTCAGAACTTGCTTGAGAAAGGGTTTATACAACCTAGTTCTTCACCGTGGGGCACACCTGTGTTGTTTGTGAGAAAGAAAGACGGCATACTACGGTTATGCATTGATTACAGGGGACTTAATCAAGTCACGATTAAGAATAAATACCCCTTGCCGTTGATTGAAGAATTGTTTGACCAGTTGCAGGGTGCGAGTGTTTACTCCAAATTTGACTTGAGGCAGGGCTACTATCAACTTAGAATTCGGAGTGACGATATACCAAAGACGGCATTCAGGACTAGATATGGCCACTATGAGTTTGTTGTGTTGCCGTTTGGATTGACGAATGCACCAGCCGCATTCATGGACTTGATGCAGAGGGTTTTTCGGCCTTACCTTGATCAGTTTGTCGTGATCTTTATTGATGACATTTTAGTGTATTCGAAGAACGAGGCTGAACATGAGCAACACTTGAAGATTGTGCTTCAGACTTTACAGGAAAACAAGCTTTTTGCTAAATTCAGCAAGTGTGAGTTCTGGTTGAACCAGATATCTTTTCTAGGCCATATCATTTCAGATCGAGGAATTTCAGTAGACCCAGCTAAGATTGAAGTTGTTTCAGCTTGGAAGAGACCTGAGACGGTGCCAGAGATTCGGAGTTTTCTTGGATTGGCAGGTTACTACCGGAGATTTGTTAAAGACTTTTCTAAAATTTCTGGACCTTTGAGCCAGTTGACTCGGAAGAAAGTTGCTTACAACTGGGATGCTAAATGTGAATCCAGTTTCCAAGAATTGAAGAAGAGACTAACTACAGCTCCTATACTAGCTTTACCTGAGGGAACAGAGAACTTTGTTGTCTACAGTGATGCATCTAAAGAAGGATTGGGCTGTGTTTTAATGCAGAATGGTAAGGTGATTGCCTATGCTTCTAGGAAATTGAAACCTTATGAAGTCAATTACCCTACACATGATCTTGAGTTAGCTGCAGTTGTGTTTGCTTTGAAGAAGTGGCGTCACTACTTGTGGGGTTGCAGATTTGAAATATTTACTGACCATAAGAGTCTCAAGTATTTGTTTTCACAGAAGGATCTAAATATGAGGCAGCGGAGATGGCTAGAGCTATTGGGTGGTTATAACTGTTCTTAACTACGTGCCAGGTAAGGCAAATGTTGTTGCTGATGCTTTGAGCCGAAAGGCTACTGTTGCAAGCTTGATTATCAAGGACTGGGAGACTTTGGAAGAAATTTGTTCATGGAAACCAGAAGCTACTGAGGTAGGGATTCGATTTGCTAGTTTACAGATTCAGTCAGGATTGCTAGCACAGATCAGAGAGGCTCAGAGGACTGATCCTCACATCTTAAAGATCCAAGAGAAAGCTAAAGGGGGAGAGTCGGAGTTTAAATTACATGTAGATGGCATTTTCAGATTCAGAGATAGAGTGTGTGTTATTGATGATTCGACTTTGAAGAATGAGATCCTGTCCGAGGCACATAATTCGAGGTACACGATTCACCCGGGCAGTA
Organism: Ehretia macrophylla; assembly: GCA_037974665.1. Classification (NCBI taxonomy): domain Eukaryota; kingdom Viridiplantae; phylum Streptophyta; class Magnoliopsida; order Boraginales; family Ehretiaceae; genus Ehretia; species Ehretia macrophylla. The sequence goes on from CM075780.1 coordinate 83,164,632, forward strand.
CAAAGATGTATAGAGATTTGAAGCAACACTTCTGGTGGAACAATATGAAGAGGGAGATTGCTGGGTATGTATCCAAATGTTTGACTTGTCAGAGGGTTAAAGTTGAGCATCAGAGGCCAGCCGGACTTCTACAGCCGTTGTCGATTCCGCAATGGAAGTGGGTACATATAACAATGGACCTTGTGACCGATCTTCCTAGATCTCCGAGAGGATGTGATTCTGTTTGGGTTGTTGTGGACCGCTTGACTAAAGTTACACATTTTATTCCCATGAACAAACAGGATAGCCTTGATAAGCTAGCTGAGCTTTATGTTGCTAATATTGTGAGATTGCATGGTGTGCCATAGAGTATAGTGTGTCAGATAGGGATCCCAGATTCAGATCTCTTTTTTGGCAGAAGTTGCCAGAGGCCATGGGAACTAAGTTGAGCTTCAGTACTGCATATCATCCATAAACTGATGGCCAGTCTGAGAGAACCATCAGGATCTTGGAAGACATGCTTTGGGCATGTGTGCTTGACTTTGGGAAGAATTGGGAGAAGTTTTTGCCTTTAGCGGAATTCGCCTACAACAATAGTTATCAATCTACTATAGGTATGGCTCCCTACGAGGCGTTGTATGGTCGGAAATGCAGATCCCCATTATATTGGGAAGAGGTTGGAGAGATGAGAACAGTTGATCCGACTGTGTTACCTGAGATGATTAAGATGGTAGATAATGTTCACCTTATTTGCCAGCGTATGTTTACAGCTTAGCGTCGTCAAAAGAGTTATGCGGATAAGCATCGTTGGGATCTTGAATTTGATTTGAGAGATTGGGTGTTTCTTAAGATTTCTCCACGGAAGGGATTGATTCGGCACGGTAAGAGTGGGAAGCTTAGTCCCAGGTATGTGGGTCCGTATGAGATCACCGAAAAGGTAGGTCCTTTGGCTTATCGATTAGCTTTGCCTCCGAGCTTGTCGAGACTGCATGATGTGTTCCATGTGTCTATGTTGAAGAAGTATCATCCAGACCCTTCACATGTACTTGAACCAGAGCCTTTGCAGATTGAAGAGAAGTTGTCTTATGAAGAGAAACCGATTAGAATTGTGGATCGGAAGATTCAGGAGCTTCGCAGGAAGAGTATTCCGTTAGTAAAGGTTCTGTGGAATCATCATGGGTTTGAGGAAGCGACTTGGGAAAGAGAGGACCAAGTTCGGGATCAGTATCCGGAGTTGTTTGTTGACCAGGTAAGAATTGCGT
>CM075780.1:83170872-83198372 GCA_037974665.1 Ehretia macrophylla
CAATGCCACACGAAGGTGCGCACATAGGGCGCCCATGCAGCACTATGGTGCGCACATGGGGCGCCTATGTCACACGATGGTACGCGCATGGGGCGCCAATGCCACAAGATGGTGCACGATGGTGCGCGCATGGGGCACGATGGGGCAAGCATTTAGCCCACGTGGGGCGTGCGCATAGGGTGCCCATGGTGCATGAAAGTACGTGCATGGGGTGCCCATGGTGCATGAAAGTGTGTGCATGGGGTGCTCGTGCCGCACGATGGTGCGTGCATGGAGCGCCCATGTCGCACGATGGTACGCACATGGGGCACCAATGCCGCACGAAGGTACGCGCATGCGGCACGATAGTGCACACATGCAGCACACATGCCGTATGAAGGTGCACGCATGGGGCGCCCATGTCGCACAATGGTACGCGCATGGGGTGCCAATACTGCACGAAGTTGCACGCATGGGGCGCCCTTGCCGCACGATGGTGCAGACATCAGGCGCGCATGCCGCACAATGGTACGCGCATGTGACTTGCATGGCTCACGAAGGTACGTGCATGGAGCACCCATGCCGCACGATGGTGCTCGCATGTTGCACGAAGGTACGAGCATGGGACGCCCATGCTGCACGATGGTGCGCATTGGGCTCTATGCCGCACGATGGTGCACGCATGTGGCCAGCATGCCGCACGAAAGTGCGTGCATGGGGCGCCTATGCCACACAATGGTACGCGCATCAAGTGCTCATGCCGCACGATGGTGCGTGCATGTGGCCCACATGGCCCAAAAGGTGCGCGTATAAGGTGCCCATGCCGCACGATGGTGTGCGCATCGTACGCGCATGCCATATAATGGTGAGGGCATGTGGCCCGAATGCGGCACGAAGTTGCGCGCATGGGTCGCCCGTGCCGCACAATGGTGCGCGCAAGTGGAATGCGCGGGGCGCTCAAGGGGTGTTGTTGGGCCACTGTTGGGGCACGGTTGGGGTACATTTGGGGAACGTTGGGGGATGTTGGGGGACGGCTTTAGCACTACTAGGGAACGTTGGGCACGACGGGCAATGTTAGGCATTCGGGGGTATTGGGCATGCAAAATGTATTATGACACGAATATGGACATTGATATCCTTTTACATGTGGTTTCTGAATCTATGAATTAGTGTTAATCTTTGCCTTGTCCGACAAATAGTTTGTCATATTTTTTAGGCAAAATAGATTAATTGGTTTCCCAATCCATCCAAAAAAAATTTATTGCCAAATATCATGTAAACAAATTAATTTATGAATTAATATAAGTTTTGTTGAATTTTCTAGTATATTTTCTTATTTTTTCCTATTTTTCGTAATTTTTAAAAATTAAAAATTAATTTTTCAAAAAAAATATTTTTGAATATCATTTAACAAATTAATGTATGAATTAATATAAATTTTTCTGAATTTTTTACTATTTTTTCTGATTTTTCCCTATTTTTCGCAATTGTTAAGTATTAAAAAAATATTTTTTCAAAAATAATATTTTTGAAGCATTTGGATATCATATGCTATCAATAAGGAGCAAATTGGGTACGAAGATCATGCATATGGGGCATTTTATAGTGTAAAACACCCATTATGAATCGTTGAAAAAATGTACGCTACTGTTGTCACTTGGGTTTTTGCATCAAAATGTACTATAGGGGGTATGTGGTGTCAAGCCCCCTGGTCGAGGTCCATGTGGAGGGACGTTGTGGACATTTCGTGACACATTGTGGGCTTTATCGTGGGATATATTGTGGGCGGGAATACCTACCGAGTGAATCACGCTGAGGTATTGCATTGCATACCAGTGCGTTGGGGTCATGCCACCCTCGCCCCGCATCCCCCGGCATGTCCCTCGGCGCAACACCAGGATGGCTAATGAGGAACGCCGTGGCTTCCCTAGCCCCTCATTATCCATCTTGGTGCCGCAACACCATTGACGTCATTGGGATGGCTAATTAGGGGGTGAGTGGTTGCCCAAGCAAAAAATTAGCCATCCCTGTGTCTCCAGCTAGGTAAACGTTAGGGGATATTCCCTTCCCCCGATGTGTCATTGGGCCTGCGCGATGTGCAAATCTCCTAGCACACGAAGCCATGGTCGTTGTCGAGTGGATGCGCGTGGCCATGGTCTAGTGTCGTGGCGATCCAAGCACCGCGTGGGCTTGGGTGGCTCTTGGGGGACGATAGGTGCAAGCGTGATGCGCGAATCGCCTAGCACACGTGGCATTGGCTTTCATTAAGCAACGATGCGAGCATTGCGATGAGACGATTGTTGATGCTTCAATGTCGTGGCGATCCAAGCACTATGCGTCCTTGAAGTCGTTCCCCAGTTGGTTCCAACGGGCCTGTGCGATGCGCGAATTGCCTAGCACACAACGCCATGGTCCTCGCAAAGTCGTAATGCGACGAACGTGGTCTAGTGTTGTGGCGATCCAAGCACCGCGTGGGCAGAAAGGTAGTTTGCTTGCCCCATTCCGTGCATACGAGTGCATACTGGGGGATGGTTGGGGGCATGCGTGATGCGCGAATCGCCTAGCATATGTGGAATTGGCTTTCGTTAAGCAACGACGCGAGCATTGCGATGAGACGATTGCTAATGCTTCAATATCATGGTGATCCAAGCACCATGCGGCCTTGAAGCCGTCCCTCGGTTGGTTCCGATGAGCCTTTGCGATGTGCGAAAGTGCTGTGGGATCACCATGGAGTCGAAGAAGCAACGTGGGAAAGGCGAGACCAGATGGAGCAACAGTATTCGGCATTATTCCAAAGGTAATATTGAATTTTAGGACAAAATTCCTTAAAAGAGGGGAGGATGTGAGACCCGACCTCGATTTGTATGCAATACCTCGTTCGTGTGCCTTAACCTTGGCATGCGTGCCTTTACCTAGGTTTAAGAGTCGTGTCTTGATTTACATGCATTCATTTAGAGTTGCGTACATTTATTTGGAATACGTGCATTTATCTCGTAGTTTGTGCCTTACCTCATAGTATATGCCCTAGACCTAGGAAAGTGTGCCTACACGCTAATCAAGAAAGCATCCTACACGAAGCACTAGATTACAGAATAATCCTACAAACTCCACTAACTAATATTTTAATCCTAAGTCAATGCACTAGAAGACAAAATTTCACTAAACACTAAAGATTCTTATTCTTTATTCCTTTTGCAAAACCCATGCACCTAAAATACCACATCAACCCATAATAAAATAAAGCTTAAAACATGACAAAAAATTCAGAATTGAACCTTACCTTGGCCGACCATGTGAAGACCTTTTGACATGCTTTGCAATTTCAAAATCAAGCCTAGACATTCTATGACACAATGCATAAAAAAAAAAATGAAACCAAGCACCCTACCCAAGCTTCAACACATCAGCCCACTCAAATGCCATGCCAAAAAACAATTCAAACCATGCTTTAGATGACACAAAATTCAGAATTTAGAAGCTCAAGGCCGACACACTCAACTTCAACCATTTCCTCAAAACATTCTCTCATTCTCTCATTTGTTTTTTCTGTCTCTCGGACTTGGCTGCTTCAAGCATATCCATAGCTCAAGTTCACATTATAAGGCTCTCCTAGGCACTCAAGAACTCTAAGAAACTCGACCATAGCAGCCCAAGCAAGCAAAAAACAAGAAAAACGCAAGCAAGCTCATAAAACTCACCATTCTCGGCCTTAGGTATGTTTTGCTAGTTTTCTTCCATTTCTTTTGGTTTCATCCACATGCACACTTTCCTCACATACTAACTCAGTTAGGAATTAAAGGAAAACAAGCCATCTCTTGTCCAAAGCAAGGAAGAAGCTCCATTTGTGCATCTGCAAGAACATTTGTGCATCTTCATCTATTAACTTGCTAAGGTGAGGATTAAACTCTTCTAAAAGCTTTCCAAATTCATATGCATGCCTTCATATGACTATAATTGCCTCTGTAGTTGTTGTATATGTGTGTACATGAGCTTATATGACCATGCATGGCTAGATTTTTGGCTAGAACTTGAAGATAGGTAAAAATGAGTTGCTGGCAGTTTTCTGATATTGTAGTTAGAAGAGCATTTGGCTTAGTAAATGTTGGTGAAAATGCATGAAAATTGGTAGGTAACTATTTGTGCCAGTTCTTAGCATTTTTAATAGAAATAGGCCAAGGCCGATTTGGAATCTAAGGCCTCCAAAATGTTAAAACATCGTGGGTTGTCTAAATCTGGAAGAATTGGAAAAATGAAATAGGTTTCTGGCAGATCACTGACTCTGTAGAACAAAGCATTTTTTACCTAGTAAATGTTGGTAAAAATGCAATAAAATTGGTAGGTTGCTAGATTTTGCAGTTTTGGACATTTTTGTCAGAAATAGACCAAAGCCAATTATGACTATAAACCTTCAAAATTGGAAATAATAGTAATGTGTCTAAAACTGGATAGTTTTGCGTAGTCTCATGGTCTTGGCCATAACTGCTAAGTCCGAACTCCAAATGATGCGAAGTTTGTTCCTAGATTTGAATCACTCATTAAACTTTAAATTGAAATTTTGTTCACTGAAAATGGAGAATTTTTTCCTGTCTAATCGAATGTGGGGAAATAGACCATTGGAATGAGGTTTTTGTTTAGTGATATGCTTTGAAACATGTTGTAACTTCTCTTGTGGTATTGAATGCTTGGAATTGTGGCACTTAGATGTTGTATGGACTGTTGTGACTGGTTGAGGTTGCTAAATTTGATTGATGTATGACTTGGATCACTAATTGAAGAATGGTTTGCTTAACCGCATGTTAAGCACGGAATCGAGGCCCTATTGCTTATGACTAATTGCTAAGAGATGATCTTATGGTTAAACGTGTCAAATCATGTGGTTAATAGGCTGTCCGTAGTTGTCGTTATAGCTCTAAATGTGATTCCCGGTGATTACATGTTGATAAGTAGACTTTTCTTGCACCTAGTCTCTTGTAAACGTCGTTGCATGCTTGTATAATCTTATGACTTGATACGTGAACCCCGAAATGAGTTATATGACTTGATTTATATGTGTTACTCGGCTGCCCGTTTAATGTTCATATGACTCTACATGTTTTACAAAGTGAAAATTCATGTTAAGCATGCCTCATTCGTTTACTTGGCAATATAAGATCTTGAAATTGGTCGGAGGCAACCTACTTTGTTGTCCTCCTAATGTGAATTGTTAAATGGTATAAATGTTCATTGTATACAAGGTTGCAACCTTTCATTGTGGCATGGTAGCGTTTCAAGAACGCCATGCGGCATAGGGCTTGCCGGTGCTCCCATGACTACCATGGTCCAATTCCCTCTCTCGCTTGGCATTCCACCCTCGGAGAGTTGGGTCGTAGGATTTCGGGGTACATCCGGAGTACACCCAATTGGGAGCGATAAGTGGATGATTGAAGTCGGCTGCAAAAATTGATATCGAAAAAGAATTGAGAGCAACAGCTCACCGTATCCTTTTCACTATGTGTTTAAGTACTCTCGCTTGGTTCCTAGAGGACCTCGGGGAGGAAAGACGGGTAAATGTGTTCTTTACATTTATGTTATGCTATAAACTTACTTGTGTTATATGTCATGCTTTCAAAAAGGGTTTTCATAAGTTAACTGGAAAAGGGTTTCAAAACGTATTTCTCGTTCCCCCTCGCTGAGTTCATAAGGACTCACCCTCTTTTATCATCACAGGTGAAGAAGATCAGGAACAGGTACCCGAGGAGAACGTGCCTGTTGATGACTCTTTGGAGTGATTGCTTGTCTTACGTGCCTTGCTTGACTATGGCTATTTTGCGAACGTTGTGTTTATTTTAAAGACTATTTCTTATGTTGCTTGTTGTCGATTGTAAATGGCCCCCGTTGTAATTTGGGGTCTAATTTTGGCTTTTACTGACTATGACTAGACGACACGCTATCTTGTGGGTTGTTATTACTGTTTTGATTTAGTAACTACCATAGGCAACTCAATCACTAGGTGAAGAAATCAAATGTTGTAACTCTATTTAATTTCACCTAAGTGCTTAATAGTATGCTAAAGATCAATAGGAACTTGTGTAACAGGAATTAACAAACAAACGGGACATAGTTATCATGCTAAGTTTGTTAATCAAACAAGACCTTCGAGATAACTAGCAGGCATATCGATTGGTGATGGATAGTAATCTTAGTTGGAATTGAATATGAGATTGAAAGTTTTGAGGCATTTAGAAAATTAGGTTAGACTAAAGAGCCCAATTACAGCCGTTATGCTACCTGTTTTCCAGAAAATTTTTGGAGTTCTAGTCTAACGGATAAGCTTAACCTTCGTTAATCGGTTATAGTTGTAAAAGAACGCGAATGATTAGATCACACCCTAGTCTAACCTCTATAGGTCGGGTTGGGGGCGTGATACCTTATATTAATGGTATCAAAGCTTAGATTGGTTAAGCCGGGTTAACTCTCAAACCTTCGGTAGAAGCCCTAAGATAGTTATTATGACTTGTTTATATGTGCTAATATATGGCAATGTTAAATGTGCCATCTTTGTTTCTACGTGCTTATGTGATTAACATGTCTTAACTGTCTTGAGAATTGTATGTCTATGTGGAATTGTATGTTTCATACTCTATACATTAAATTCTTGTCTTGTCGTATTCCAATAAATTGTGCACGATAATCTGTATCTATAGATGGTCGACCCTAGTACCCGCAATAGCAATAGGGGCGATGAGCCTCAAGAAGCCGGAGATGCTCATCAAACTAATCCCGGCATGGCCATGTTTAACATGATGGCAAATGTTATGGATTGCATGTCGCGAGTAATGGAACGTTAAGATACAAGTGAAGCAACCCATAACAACAACAACAATAACAGGAATAGTGGTAACAATGAGAGAAACAGCAGAATGCGGGAGTTCCTTGATTTTCACCTGTCCAAATTTTACGGGGAAGCTGATGATGAAAAGGCATAGGCTTGGTTGTCTGAGATTGAAAGGATTTACAGGCCACTTGATTATACTGATAAAGAAAAGATTGAGTTTAGGGTTCAGTGTTTAGGGTTTAGGGTTTAGGGTTTAGGGTTTAGGGTTTATGGTTTAGGGTTTAGGGTTTAGGGTTTAGGGTTTAGGGTTTAGGGTTTAGGGTTTAGGGTTCAGGGTTTAGGGTTTAGGGTTCAGGGTTCAGGGTTCAGGGTTCAGGGTTCAGGGTTTAGGGTTCAGGGTTTAGGGTTTAGGGTTTAGGGTTTTTTTTTTTTTTTTTTTTTTTTTAAGAGGGGTTGACCCTCAAGAATTTATTAAAAATGGAAACAAAGTACAACGCCTGGAGGGGGACCTGAACCTGACCTCCAGAAGGGGATGGGGGACAAAGACCAAAACCATCCCCTTAATGAAACTAAGAGAAGGGACAAACCCCCTTCTCATAACAAAACACCCAACAGCAGGAAAAAACAAGAAAAACAACAAAACATGGCCCACACCAAGCCAAAAGCTCAAAAAACTCAGAAGGCTGTAGCTTCTTCTCTTACTGACCCAAAGCCGACACCAAAGCCATCTCCATCCCAACGAACGAAAAGAAAAAACACGAAGAACAAGAAATTCAAAAAAAGCACAATGAAAAAGAAAGGAAAGAGCCACTAACCTGCTTGGACGAAAAACACCACTCTTTTCCGATACGCACAAGCTAGCAATCCTTCTCATTTGCAAGATCAGAGCACAGACAGGAAACAGTTTAAGCAACAACAAGAAAAGAGGCTCAGCACCCCCGAAAACTCGGCAGACCCAACCTATCGACACGAACAATCCCACGAAGTAAACTGTGCTGCTGAAAATCATTAACGTAATGCAAGCCATCCGTCCTCAAACCTTGCCCTGCCAGGTAATCTGCTGCCTGGTTCCCTTCCCTGAAAATATGACTCAACGTAGCATGAAGTGCACCAAGCAAGAAACGAGCCCTCTCAATATCATACGCCAAAACCCAGGAACCACGTCCCTGCCCTTTAATCAAATTCACAACCACTTGGGCATCCATCTCCACCCAAACATCCTCCAAACCAAACTGCATACAAATAGAAAGGCCACGAAGGAGCGCAAATAACTCAGCCTGGATCGCAGGAATATCCCCAAACCTTTCAAAGAAGGCCACAAGCATATTACCACGAGAGTCCCGAATAATCCCTCCTCCACCTGCCCGATTACCTTCACTACTACCATCCACATTAAGCTTAAACTTACCTTCCTGGGGTCGCCGCCAGACCACCATCCTAGGTAAAGGACTCTGCCTTCTCTGAACCTGACATTGAAAAAGAGGAGCCAAAACAGAATCCCCCTTCCAGTGCCAAAACTTAATCAAACCTGCAAGAGAAAGTTGCCACAACAAATTCCTAACACGCCAGATAATCCTATCAGAGAAAAAACCCATGTTCCTGTGTTTTGAATCATTTCTCTCAACCCAAGCAAACCACAGGATAAAAATAGGGATCAAAATACGCACATGCCCTCTGCAGACATAATCACCAGAATAGAACCAGGCACTCAACCACACAAACACATTATCCGAATCAGGTAATCTAACCCCAAAAATCTGTGCAAAGTGCAGCCAGACAGCTGAAATCTTTCTCCCATTCATGAAGACATGAGACAAAGACTCCACCTGACTGCAACACTGACACCTAGAAGCAAAAAGTAATCCCTTGCGCTGCAAACGCTCATCCACAGGCAACCAATCGTGCAACAACCTCATCATGAAAAAAGACATTTTAAGAGGAATAGAAGAATACCAGATTTCACGGAACGATCGTCGACTCTGTGCCTTCTTCCTCACAAGATTCCAAGCACTATACATCGTGAAGTCTCCATGCGACGTCAGGTCCCAATACGGTTCATCCTGGGCATACAACCTCAACGGAATTTTAATTAACTCTGTCACCACAAAGGAGGGGAGAACCGCCTCTAACTTCACCAAGTCCCACTCGCCATTGATCACAAAGTCTTCCACTTTCGCAGAAGACAGAAAACCATCGGACTTGAAGGAAGCCAAAGGGCGGTCTCCCCACCACACATCATGCCAAAAGAACACTTTACCCAACCCAATCTTCCAACGCAAAAACTTCTCTCCCCGATCCCCTGCCTCCCTGATCCTCCTCCAAATACTGGAATCATGCGGACGAACACTAACAGAGAAAGGGTGCCTTCCCTGACAATACTTCGCCCTCATAAACTGCGCCCACAGACTATCAGAGGTCCTAAATCTCCACCACAACTTAATCTCCTGAGCATCCCCAAGATCATGCAAATCACGAACCCCAAGTCCTCCCTCACTCTCCGGGAAACAAAGAGTCCCCCACGGAGCCCAATGAATCCTCCTCTGATCCCCAATATCTCCCCAGATGAACCTGTTAAACAGTCTCTCAATACGCTCAATGACCCCCAACGGAGCCCGTTGCACCTGCATGAGATAAAGAGGCATAGAAGTAAGCACACTCCGAAGCAACACAATTCTCGCACCTGGCGAGAGGACTCTCGACTGCCAACCTGTAATTCTGGAAGAAATTTTCCGAATCAAATCATCAAATAAAACCACCTTCTTTGGCCCCTTATATAACGGAACACCCAAGTACCTCGTCGGCAGACTCTGCCTAGTAAAACCTGTAGTCCTTTCCACAATCCTCACCCTAGCCCGCGGAGAGGATTCTGGAAGGATGAAACCACTCTTTGCCTTATTCACCTTTTGACCAGAAAGAGACTCATATTCTGCCAAAAAACTCATAATCCTGCTCAAAGAAGATTTACAACCATTCGCAAAAATAACAATATCATCTGCAAAAGCGAGGTGGGAAACCAAAAAGGAACTCCTAGCAAAATAATGCATTGAAGGAAACTGCACAAACATTCTATTCAGACCCCTAGACAAATACTCTGCAGCTAAAATAAAGAGAAGAGGAGAGATGGGGTCCCCTTGCCGAAGACCTCTTTTCGACTGAAAATAACCTGTGGAGCTACCATTAAGCAAAACAGAAAACCAACAATTGGAAACACATTTCCGAATAATCGAGACCCAACGGTCACAAAAACCAAAACATTCCAAAACTTTGCAAAGAAAACCCCAATCCATCCTGTCATATGCTTTCATCATATCAAGTTTAAGCAAAATATTTGACCCACGAATAGCAGAATTCAATGAATGTACTAACTCCTGAGCCAAAAGAATATTATCCCCAATCAATCTACCCCCAATAAATCCACTCTGATTCTCAGAAATGAGCTTAGGCAACAAAACACACAACCTCGTGGCCAACATCTTTGTAATGATCTTATTAAAAGTAGTGCAAAGACTGATTGGCCTAAAATCGTTCCACATACCTGGACTATCTTTCTTCGGAATCAAAACCAAAGTCGTAGAGGTGACTCCCTTAGGGAGCTCAGCTCCCTCCAAAAAGGCGCTCACAGCTCCCCTGAGATCCTCCTTAATGACATCCCAACACACCTGATAAAATTTCGACGAGAAACCATCCGGCCCTGCCACGGAATATGGGTCAATACTGAACACAATATCCCGCAACTCCTCCAAAGTCGGCACAGCAAGCAAAGCATCGTTCTCTGCAACTGAAAGGATAGAGGGGATCAAAGTCCAATCACCCCCCTCCACCTCACGCTGCTCACCTTGAAGTAGCTCAGCAAAGTACTCAACTGCCGAGTTCTTTATCTCTGTCTGATCCTGAAGGGTAACAACTTCCTGGTCCCTCGGCACCTTTATCTCCCAAACTGTGCTTCTCATGTGCTTCGTCTTCAACAAAAGCTGAAAAAAACGAGTATTCCTCTCACCTTCCACCAACCACCTGCAACCCGCTTTCTGTTGCCAAAACTGCTCCTCAATAGCTAATAATCTGACCAACTTGGCTCGAGCTTCATTCAATGCCAACCGATCCCCCGGTACAGATGATGTCTGACACTGAATCTCAAGTTGCTCCACTCTCTGCTCAGCCTCTCTGACATTCTGAAACACATCTCCAAAAACGTTTCGATTCCACCACTTGAGAGCACTCTTTAAACGCTGTTGCTTAAACCAAAACCTGTCAATACCTTGAGCCTGCAAAGGAGAATTCCAGCTAGCCTGCACAAAATCAAGAAAATTATGATGATTAGTCCAAGCATTTAAAAAACGAAATGAGGAAGGCCCTCTATCAACTGAAAGAGAAAGAGACATAAAAAGAGGACAGTGATCAGATCCTTCTCTAGCCAGATGTTTAATTCTGGTGACAACAAATGTTTCCGGCCAAACATGGTTGATGGAAACACGATCCAACCGTTGAAACAAAGTTCCATTAGTCCAAGTGAACTCATTGCCTTCATATCCTGCATCAATTAAACCACAATCCAACAGACAATTGCCGAATTCCTCCATCGAAAGAGCATTCGGCGTCGCACCATTCCACATCTCAGACGCTGCCAAGATGGCATTAAAATCACCACCAACCATCCACGGACCCTCAACAACCCTAGATATCAAAGCCATTTCCTCCCAAAGATCTCTCCTCTCAGTCAACAAATTTTTAGCATAAACAAACGTAGCAAACATGGGCTCCTTGAGCCAGTGAACAGAAATACACACCGTAAGTGCCTGGGCATGGTCCCTCAGAATGTCAACCTGTAAATCTTCATCCCAAAAAAATCACACCTTATTTGAACAATTTTGAGCAAACCTGGAAGCAAACCCCAAGGTCCGCGAATAAAAAGAAATTTGATCCGCAGAAACCATAGGTTCTGAGATCGCAACAAACTTTAACCTGTGCATTTTAATCAACTTCTTCAACCTACGCAAACCCACAGTTCGCGCCACTCCCCTAATATTCCATATAAGTCCACTAATCATCAGAAAGAAGAGGAGAGTCGCCTGTGTTACCTTTTTCCACAATGGACTTACTTCGCGTGATGCGCGGAGAACCCAACTGCTGCTGCCTGTTTTTTGTTGACTTCTTGCTCTTCTCAGCAACCTGCAACTTATCCATCGAACTGCTCCTGGAAATCACCCGAGGGTGGACCTCCATTGTGTCATCCAATCCTGTAGTTTGTCCATGTAAAGGGAAGCACCTGTCACCCGAATTGGAGCTAGACAATATTGGATCCATGTTAGTAACACACAAAGCTAGCTCACCAACCCTAACTGGCAAAACTTCGTCTCCCCCCTGTAGGGCCCCTTCTATCCTAGCTCCAGTACTATCTTCCACCCCAAAACCTCCAAACATTGTGTCCCTAACTATGACATCTCCCTCATTCCCCTCACTAACCCATTTTTCATCCTCAGCACCATGAACCTCCTTCTCTACCCGAATGACAAGCTCACGACCCTTAACCTCACTATCCTCCCCTTCCTCATCTTCACCCTCACTAGCATCCTCACTAACACTACCCTCCTTGCTATCACTCTTATCACCATCCTCCCTCCTCACCTCACTACTAACACCATCACTTTTCCCTTCAGAAACCCCTTCAAAACTACCCCCCAGCCCATGGGACTGTTGAGAAGAATCCTCAACAGAGAACACATGTGAAGGATCCCCACTAGAGGCACTTTTGGAAGAACCTGAGCTCAAATCAAAACAATCATCATTACTCAGTTTCTCACCAAAAGTAACTCTCCTCACCTCTCCCTTATTCTCTCCTTTCTTATTTTTTCCCTCATCCTTTGTTTTTTCCTCTCCCTCTCGAGATTTGTGCAATACATCACCCACTCGATTTTGACCCCGACACACTATCTCTCTATCACCCTCTTTTTGACGTTCTTCTTCTTTTTCAAACTCCTCTCTTTCTTTTTCTTGCTCCTCTCTCAATCTCTCTTTTTCTCTCTCAAGATTTTTAACAAACTCTTCTCTCGCTTTTTCTTGCTCTCTCTCAAACTCCTCTAATTTTCTCTCATGATTTTTCTCAACCTCACTCAGTGAGCTCTCACCTTTATCAAAGCTCAATCTATCAAAAGAATTCTTAATAGGAACTGTGTTACCTGAAGTATTTTGAGGAGTCTTAGCTGCATACTGCTGGTTGTCCTTTTTATTTTTCTTGCTGCGAACATCAGTGAACCCATCCCTGTCAACTGCTTTACCTTTGCTTTGTCCCAATGGAGGAGGGGGTGGAGGTGACTTAGGATCATTTCCCCCAGACCCCGGTCCCCCATTAGGAGGTTTACGAAGAAACATGTCCCTTCTTCTTTTTTCCATAGCCGCTCTACGCTCTTTTTCTGAAGTGGTAACCAAGCAAAAACCCTCCTCATGCCCCAAGTGTTTACACCGCGTACAATAAGGAGGCATTTCCTCAAACATAACCTCTTGCCAATACCCACCCACACTGACACCATCCTCATTCTCATAACTAATAAAAATCTCAGATGGAGGCGTTTTCAAACAGTCAAATTCAATTTGTATCCTAGCTTGGGACGGTCGTGTCCCCCTAGAAGTCGACTCATCCATTTGAATAGGAGTTCCAAGTGTTCTAGCAAGCCCCATCAACACAGATTTCTCAAATAAGTGAGCACGTAAGTTCGGAAAAGAAACCCATACAGGAACAACAGATGACTCCTTCTCAGGTGAGAAATCCAAACTCCACTTAAAAGTACGCATTTTTCTACCATCAAAAAACCACTCATTCTTGTTCCACAACCGCTTAAAATCCTCTTCATTAGTCAACTTAATCAAAACATGTTTATAATCCAACCACAAGACTTGATATTCACCTCCCAATTTAAGTTTAGAAAAATGATAACGTATCCTTGCAATTAAAGGCATGTTGTTAAACTTCCCAACAATAGCAAATTTAAAAGGCTCAAGCAAAACATCAAGCTCAGTCAAACGGATACCAAAAGACAGTTTATTCATGAACATTTTAGGCCCACGTGAAACAGGAATCAAAGGGGGCTTTTCAGAATTTAAAATGGCAGCAAAACTCTTACCCCAGGCTCTTGGAGAAGAAGGCCTGATAACTGGAGGCAAAGTCGCAGCTGGTAGGGGTGGGATAGCCGCTGAAACTGCTTGGCATGACGACGAAGGCTGCAGAAAAGAAAGCTGCGCAACAGGGGCTGCCTGCCGCGCCTTAAAGGGCACAGCAGGTGGCCCCTGCCGCGCGTCGCGTGGCGCTGCAAGGCCCTGCTGCGCCTCGCGAGGTGCAGCAGCAGAGCCCTGCAGCGCCTCGCATGGCGCAGCAGTCAGTGACTGCTGCGCCGAAGGTATCTTGGGTGCAGCAGCGTGGGGCTGCTGCACCCTATCATTCTGCGCACCAGCGTGAGGCTGGTGCGCAGGTGGCGCAGCACCACTAGGGTGCTGCGCCGAGGCCATCTGAGGCGCTGCAGCGTGAGGCTGCAGCGCCTTGAGGTGCGATGGCACAGCACCAGAATGGTGCTGTCCCGTCGGCGGGCTGCCCTGGCCAGCGCCTGACGACGGGAAGCCGTCGGGCAGCTGCTCAGGCGCCGGCGGCGCCTCCATGGGTGGGTAGATCTAGGGTTTATTTTGGATGTTTTTTGCGGGAGCTGCAGAGAGAGAGAACCGGTTTAGGGTTTTTTTTTGGTTTATTTATTTTATTTTATTTAGTTTTTATTTTTTTATTTTATTTTTTATTTATGTTTTTATTTAGGTTTTTTATGGTTTTTTAGGTTTTTTATGGTTTATGGTTTTTTATTTTTTTTTGTTTTTTATTTATTTTTAGGTTTTTATTTATTTTTATTTTTTTATTTTATTTTATTTTTTAGTTTTTTTTTAGGTTTTTTATTTTTTTAGGTTTTTTAGGTTTTTTATTTTTTTTTATTTTATTTTTTTTAGTTTTTTTATTTAGGTTTTATTTTTTTAGGTTTTTTATTATGTTTATTTAGGTTTTTTATGTTTATTTTTTTATTTATTTTTTAAGGTTTTTTTGGTTTTTATTTTATTTTATGTTTTTAGGTTTTAGGTTTTTTTTAGGTTTTTAGGTTTTTTTATTTATTTTTATTTATTTTTTATTTATTTATTTAGGTTTAGGTTTTTTTAGTTTTTTTTATGTTTATGGTTTTATTTTATTATTTTTTATTTTTTTTAGGTTTATTTTTTAGGTTTATTTATTTTTATTTATTTATTTATTTTATTTTATTTATTTATTTTTTTTTAGGTTTTATTTTTTTATTTAGGTTTATTTTTTAGTTTTTTTAGGTTTTTTATTTATTTTTATTTATTTTATTTATTTTTTTATTATTTTTATTTATTTTTTTTTATTTTATTTAGGTTTTTTATTTATTTGTGGTTTTATTTTTAGGTTTATTTTAGGTTTTTATTTTTATTTTTTTTTAAGGTTTTTTTTAGGTTTTTAGTTTTTTTTAGGTTTTTAGGTTTATTTTATTTATTTATTTTTTATTTATTTATTTATTTATTTTTTTTAGGTTTTAGTTTTTTTATTTTTTATTTAGTTTATTTTTATTTTATTTAGTTTTTTAGTTTTATGGTTTTTGGTTTAGGGTTTAGGGTTTAGGGTTTAGGGTTTAGGGTTTAGGGTTTAGGGTTCAGGGTTTAGGGTTTAGGGTTCAGGGTTTAGGGTTTAGGGTTTTTTTTTTTTTTTGTTGAAAGAGGGGGACTTCCCTCTGGGATTTTATTAATTAGAAAAACAAAATACACAGCTGGAGGGGGACATAAACCTGACCTCCAAAGGAGGATGGGGAACTTACCTGCCCCATCGTCCTATCTAAACTAGAAGGAGGCACAAATCGCCCCTTCATAACAAAGCACCTATGCAATCCAGAGCACATAAGGACAAGAAAATTTCTGAAACATTTGATGAGTTCTTGAAGAGTCGTGCCAAATTCCTGCCCCAAAAAAACACAAAAAGGAAACACGATACAAAAAAAACCGCAGGGAAAAAATGTAAACAAAGGAAAAACGAACCTGACGTCCTTAGAATCTGAAATTTGGCAGTTGCGATTTGTCCATTCGAAGGATGCCACGCAACAATTTGTGGTCATGCACGTTAGTGAACATCTGCAGACTAGTAGCTATAACACCTTTGTTAGCCAGATAATCTGCTGCCTGATTGCCTTCACGGTGAATATGCGAGATGAAAATGTCCAACTGGTAAATGAGTCTCTTAGCCCTCTCGATCGCATGGCATGTATCCCAAGACCCCGACCCGTTGTTCTTGAGGATTTGTACCACAGACAAAGCATCCATTTCGATCCAAATTTTCCTATAACCTTTTTCGATGCAGATACGCAAACCCCGAATTAACGCCATAAGCTCAGCCTTGATAGCGGTCTGACAACCAAACGGTTCAAAAAAAGCCACTAACAAGTTTCCCTTATTATCTCTCACTAGACCACCACCTCCTGCTTCTCCATGGACCCCATGAACGCTGCCATCAACATTGAGTTTAACAACACCTTCTTTAGGCAAGAGCCAACGGACAACCAAAGGTAATCTTGGATTCATTATCTGAATTTGGCAATAAAACTTTGTGGCCAGCGAACGATCCCCTTTCCAATGCCATGATTGAAGGAGCCCAGCTTGACCCAATTGGGCTATAAGTCTTTGAACCCTCCAAACAATCCGATCCGGGTAAAAACCTAAATTTCTATGACGAGCGTCATTTCTCTCAATCCATAAAAACCACATAATGAATAAAGGAATAAGCACCCTAATATGGCCACGGCAAACAAAATCACCAGAATAAATCCATGCCGCAATCCAATGATGTGGCCTCTCGCTCTGCGGTAGACGGATACCAAACATCCTAGCAAACATATCCCACACCTGCCGAGCACCACTCCCATCATAGAGACAATGCGCAAGGCTTTCTTCATGTTCACAACATTCCCATCCCCTTAATGAAACTAAGAGAAGGGACAAACCCCCTTCTCATAACAGAGCACCTAACAGCAAGAAAAAACAAGAAAATCAACAAAACATGGCCCACACCAAGCCAAAAACTCAAAAAACTCAGAAGGCTGTAGCTTCTTCTCTTACTGACCCAAAGCCGACACCATAGCCATCTCCAACCCAACGAACCAAAAGAAAAAGCACGAAGATCAAGAAATTCGAAAAAAGCACAATGAAAAAGAAAGGAAAGAGCCACTAACCTGCTTGGACGAAAAACACCACTCTTTTCCGATACGCACAAGCTAGCAATCCTTCTCCTTTGCAAGATCAGAGCACAGACAGGAAACAGTTTAAGCAACAACAAGAAAAGATGCTCAGCACCCCCTAAAACTCGGCAGACCCAGCCTATCGACACGAACAATCCCACGAAGTAAACTGTGCTGCTGAAAGTCATTAACATAATGCAAACCATCCGTCCTCAAACCTTGCCCTGCCAGATAATCTGCTGCCTGGTTCCCTTCCCTGAAAATATGACTCAACGTAGCATAAAGTTTACCAAGCAAGAAACGAGCCCTCTCAAGATCATACGCCAAAGCCCAGGAACCACGTCCCTGCCCTTTAATCAAATTCACAACCACTTGGGCATCCATCTCCACCCAAACATCCTCCAAACCAAACTGCACACAAATAGAAAGGCCACGAAGGAGCGCAAATAACTCATCCTGGATCGCAGGAATATCCCCAAACCTTTCAAAGAAGGCCACAAGCATATTACCACGAGAATCCCGAATAATCCCTCCTCCACCTGCCCGATTACCTTCACTACTACCATCCACATTAAGCTTAAACTTACCTTCCTGGGGTCGCCTCCATACCACCATCCTAGGGAAAGGACTCTGCCTTCTCTGAACCTGACATTGAAAAAGAGGAGCCAAAACAGAATCCCCCTTCCAGTGCCAAAACTTAATCAAACCTGCAAGAGAAAGTTGCCACAACAAATTCCTAACACGCCAGATAATCCTATCAGAGAAAAAACCCATATTCCTGTGTTTTGAATCATTTCTCTCAACCCAAGCAAACCACAGGATAAAAATAGGGATCAAAATACGCACATGCCCTCTGCAGACATAATCACCAGAATAGAACCAGGCACTCAACCACACAAATACATTATCCGAATCAGGTAATCTAACCCCAAAAATCTGTGCAAAGTGCAGCCAGACAGCTGAAATCTTTCTCCCATTCATGAAGACATGAGACAAAGACTCCACCTGACTGCAACACTGACACCTAGAAGCAAAGAGTAATCCCTTACGCTGCAAACGCTCATCCACAGGCAACCAATCGTGCAACAACCTCATCATGAAAAAAGACATTTTAAGAGGAATAGAAGAATACCAGATTTCACGGAAAGATCGTCGACTCTGTGCCTTCTTCCTCACAAGATTCCAAGCACTATACATCGTGAATTCTCCATGCGACGTCAGGTCCCAATACGGTTCATCCTGGGCGTACAACCTCAAAGGAATTTTAATTAACTCTGTCACCACAAAGGAGGGAAGAACCGCCTCTAACTTTACCAAGTCCCACTCGCCATTGATCACAAAGTCTTCCACTTTCGCAGAAGACAGAAAACCATCAGACTTGAAGGAAGCCAAAGGGCGGTCTCCCCACCACACATCATGCCAAAAGAACACTTTACCCGAGCCAATCTTCCAGCGCAAAAACTTCTCTCCCCGATCCCCTGCCTCCCTAATCCTCCTCCAAATACTGGAATCATGCGGACGAACACTAACAGAGAAAGGGTGCCTTCCCTGACAATACTTCGCCCTCATAAACTGCGCCCACAGACTATCAGAGGTCCTAAATCTCCACCACAACTTAATCTCCTGAGCATCCCCAAGATCCTGCAAATCTCGAACCCCAAGTCCTCCCTCACTCTCCGGGAAACAAAGAGTCCCCCACGGAGCCCAATGAATCCTCCTCTGATCCCCAATATCACCCCAGATGAACCTGTTAAACAATCTCTCAATACGCTCAATGACCCCCAACGGAGCCCGTTGCACCTGCATGAGATAAAGAGGCATAGAAGTAAGCACACTCCGAAGCAACACAATTCTCGCACCTGGCGAGAGGACTCTCGACTGCCAACCTGTAATTCTGGAAGAAATTTTCCGAACCAAATCATCAAACAAAACCACCTTCTTCGGCCCCTTATATAACGGAACACCCAAGTACCTCGTCGGCAGACTCTGCCTAGTAAAACCTGTAGTCCTTTCCACAATCCTCACCCTAGCCCGCGGGGAGGATTCTGGAAGGATGAAACCACTCTTTGCCTTATTCACCTTTTGACCAGAAAGAGACTCATATTCTGCCAAAAAACTCATAATCCTGCTCAAAGAAGATTTACAACCATTCGCAAAAATAACAATATCATCTGCAAAAGCGAGGTGGGATACCAAAAAGGAACTCCTGGCAAAATATTGCATTGAAGGAAACTGCACAAACATTCTATTCAGACCCCTAGACAAATATTCTGCAGCTAAAATAAAGAGAAGGGGAGAGATGGGGTCCCCTTGCCGAAGACCTCTTTTCGACTGAAAATAACCTGTGGAGCTACCATTAAGCAAAACAGAAAACCAACAATTGGAAACACATTTCCGAATAATCGAGACCCAACGGTCACAAAAACCAAAACATTCCAAAACTTTGCAAAGAAAACCCCAATCCATCCTGTCATATGCTTTCATCATATCAAGTTTAAGCAAAATATTTGACCCACGAATAGCAGAATTCAATGAATGTACTAACTCCTGAGCCAAAAGAATATTATCCCCAATCAATCTACCCCCAATAAATCCACTCTGATTCTCAGAAATGAGCTTAGGCAACAAAACATACAACCTCGTGCCCAACAGCTTTGTAATGATCTTATTAAAAGTAGTGCAAAGACTGATTGGCCTAAAATCATTCCACATACCTGGACTATCTTTCTTCGGAATCAAAACCAAAGTCGTAGAGGTGACTCCTTTAGGGAGCTCAGCTCCCTCCAAAAAGGCGCTCACAGCTCCCCTGAGATCCTCCTTGATGACATCCCAACACACCTGAAAAAATTTTGACGAGAAACCATCCGGCCCCGCCACGGAATATGGGTCAATACTAAACACAATATCCCGCAACTCCTCCAAAGTCGGCACAGCAAGCAAAGCATCGTTCTCTGCAACCGAAAGGATAGAGGGGATCAAAGTCCAATCACCTCCCTCCACCTCACACTGCTCACCCTGAAGTAGCTCAGCAAAGTACTCAACTGCCGAGTTCTTTATCTCCGTCTGATCCTGAAGGGAAACAACTTCCTGGTCCCTCGACACCTTTATCTCCCAAACTGTGCTTCTCATGTGCTTCGTCTTCAACAAAAGCTGAAAAAAACGAGTATTCCTCTCACCTTCCACCAACCACCTGCAACCTGCTTTCTGTTGCCAGAACTGCTCCTCAATAGCTAATAATCTGACCAACTTGGCTCGATCTTCATTCAATGCCAACCGATCCCCCGACACAGATGATGTCTGACACTGAATCTCAAGTTACTCCACTCTCTGCTCAGCCTCTCTGACATTCTGAAACACATCTCCAAAAACGTTTCGATTCCACCACTTGAGAGCACTCTTTAAACGCTGTTGCTTAAACTAAAACCTGTCAATACCTTGAGCCTGCAATGGAGAATTCCAGCTAGCCTGCACATAATCAAGAAAATTATGATGATTAGTCCAAGCATTTAAAAAACGAAACGAGGAAGGCCCTCTATCAACTGAAAGAGAAAGAGACATAAAAAGAGGACAGTGATCAGATCATTCTCTAGCCAGGTGTTTAATTATGGTGACAGCAAATGTATCCGGCCAAACATGGTTGATGCAAACACGATCCAAACGTTGAAACAAAGTTCCATTAGTCCAAGTGAACTCATTGCCTTCATATCCTGCATCAATTAAACCACAATCCAACAGACAATTGCCGAATTCCTCCATCGAAAGAGCATTCGGCGTCGCACCATTCCACCTTTCAGACGCTGCCAAGATGGCATTAAAATCCCCACCAACCATCCACGGACCCTCAACAACCCTAGAAATCAAAGCCATTTCCTCCCAAAGTTCTCTCCTCTCAGTCAACAAGTTTTTAGCATAAACAAAAGTGGCAAACATGGGCTCCTTGAGCCAGTGAACAGAAATACACACCGTAAGTGCCTGGGCATGGTCCCTCAGAATGTCAACCTGTAAGTCTTCATCCCAAAAAAACCACACTTTATTTGAACAATTTTGAGCGAACCTGGAAGCAAACCCCAAAGTCCTCGAATAAAAAGAAATTTATAAAAAGAAATTTGATCCGCATAAACCATAGGTTCTGAGATCGCAACAAACTTTAACCTGTGCATTTTAATCAACTTCTTCAACCTACGCAAACCCACAGTTCGTGCCACTCCCCTAATATTACACATAAGTCCACTAATCATCAGAAAAAAAAGGAGAGTCGCCTGTGTTACCTTTTTCCACAATGGACTTACTTCGCGTAATGCGCGGAGAACCCAACTGCTGCTGCCTATTTTTTTTGTTGATTTCTTGCTCTTCTTAGCAACCTGCAACTTATCCATCGAACTGCTCCTGGAAATCACCCGAGGGTGCACCTCCATTGTGTCACCCAATCCCGTAGCTGGTCCATGCACAGGGTAGCACCTGTCACCCGAATTGGAACTAGACAATATTAGATCCATGTTGGTAACACACAAAGCAAGCTCACCAACCCCAACTGGCAAGTCTCCCCCATGTAGCTCCCCCTCTATCCTAGCTCCAGTACTATCTTCCACCCCGACACCTCCAAACATCGTGTCTCTAACTATGATATCTCCCTCATTCCCCGCACTCACTAATTTTTCATCCTCAGCACCCTGAACCTCCTTCTCGACCCGAATGACAAGCTCACGACCCTTAACCTCACTATCCGCCCCTTCCTCATCTTCACCCTCACTAGCATCCTTACTGACACCACCCTCCTCGCTACCACTCTTATCACCATCCTCCCTCCTCACCTCACTACTAACACCGTCACTATTCCCTTCAGAAACCCCCTCTGAACTACCCCCCAGCCCATGGGACTGTTGAGAAGAATCCTCAACAGAGTATACATGCGAAGGATCCTCACTAGAGGCACTTTTGGAAGAACCTGAGCTCAAATCAAGACAATCATCATTACTCAGTTTCTCGCCAAAAGAGACTCTCCTCACCTCTCCCTTTTTCTCTCCTTTCTCATTTTTTCCCTCATCATTTATTTTTTTCTCTCCCTCTCGAGACTCACATAATATCTCACCTTCTTGATTTTGAACCTTATGCATTGTCT
The DNA here is from genome assembly GCA_037974665.1 of Ehretia macrophylla. Lineage (NCBI taxonomy): Eukaryota > Viridiplantae > Streptophyta > Magnoliopsida > Boraginales > Ehretiaceae > Ehretia > Ehretia macrophylla. Next base: position 83,193,044 of record CM075780.1, read on the forward strand.
CTCTATCATTCTTTTTTTGACACTCTTCTTCTTTTTCAAACTCTTCTCTTTCTTTTTCTCGCTCATCTCTCAATCTCTTTTTTTCCTTTTCAAGATTTTTCATAAACTCTTCTCTCGCTTTTTCTTGCTCTCTCTCAAACTCTTCTAATTTTCTCTCGTGTTTTTTATCATTCTCACTCAAAGAGCCTTCTCCATTCTGGAAATTCAATCTGTCAAAGGAGTTTTTAACTGGAACAGTGTTACCTGAATCACTTTGAGGGATTTGAGCTGCTTGTTGCTTGCTGTTATTCCTCTTACCACGAACATCAATGAAACCATCCCTGTCAACTGCCTTACCTTTGCTTTGTCCTGATGGAGGTGGGGGTGGTGGTGGCTTAGGGTCCTGACCCCCAGACCCCGGTCCCCCACCATGTGATCTTCTATGAAACATTTCCCTACGCCTCTTCTCCATAACCGCTTTACGCTCTTTATCTGAAGTGGTAACCAGGCACAACTCCTCTTCATGCCCCAAATGTTTACACCGAGTGCAATAAGGCGGCATCTCCTCAAACATAACCTCCTGCCAATACCCCCCAACACTCACACCATCCTCATTCTCATAACTAACATAAATCTCAGAAGGAGGAGTTTTCAAACAATCAAATTCAACTTGTATCCTAGCTTGGGACGGCCGTGTCCCCCTAGAAGTCGACTCATCCATTTGAATAGGAGTTCCAATAGTTCTAGCAAGCCCCATTAAAACAGATTTTTCAAATAAATGAGCACGTAAATTTGGGAACGAAACCCAAACAGGAACAATAGAAGACTCTTTTTCAGGAGAAAAATCCAAACTCCATTTAAAGGGACGCATTTTTCGACCATCAAAAAACCATTCACTCTTATTCCAAATTCGTTTAAAATCATCCTCATTCGTTAACTTAATCAAAATGTGCTTATAATCCAACCACAACACTTGATAATCACCACCAAGACCAAGTTTAGAAAAATGGAAACGAATTCTAGCAATTAACGGCATACTATTGAATTTTCCAACAATGGCATATTTAAAAGGCTCAAGCAAAACATCCAATTCAGCCAAACGAATACCAAAAGCAGGCTTATTCATGAACAATTTAGGACCACGCGAAACAGGAATTAAAGGAGGCTTTTCTGAATTTAGAACTGAAGCAAAACTCTTACCCCAAGCGCGTGGAGACGAAGGCTTGATAACAGAAGGCAAATCTGAAACTTGCAGCGGCGGAACAGGGGCTGTAAAAGCCAGATTTGACGACGACGGCGGCAAAGAAACAGGCTGTGCAACAGGGGCTGCCTGCCGCACCAGAGAGGGCACAGTAGGTGGCCCCTGCCGCACGCCGTGAGGAGCAGCAGGGCCCTGTCGCGCCACGCGAGGGGCAGCGACAGTGCCCCGCTGCACCTCACACAGCGCAGCAGTCTGTGACTGCTGCGCCGCAGGGACTATAGGTGCAGCAGCGTGAGGCTGCTGCACCTTATCTTCCTGCGCACCAGCGTGGGGCTGGTGCGCAGGTGGCGCAGCACCACGTGGGTGCTGCGCCAAGGCCTTGATAGGCGCTGCAGCGTGAGGCTGCAGCGCCTGAAGGTGCGACGGCACTGCCCCAGCCTGGTGCAGTCCCCTCGGCTGGTATGCCGGGCCACTACCAGACGGCAGGGAGCCGTCAGGTGGCAGCCCAGGCGCCGGCGGCGCCTCCATGCAGGGGCAGTTTTGGATTCTGGGAGGCGGCGCAAGAGAGAGAAGCTGAGAGCTTTTTTTAGGGTTTTTTTGGTGGTTTTGGTTTTATTTTTGGTTTATTTATTTGGTTTTTATTTAGGTTTTTAGTTTATTTTTTTTTATGGTTTTATTTTAGTTTATTTTATTTTAGTTTATTTATTTATTTATTTTATTTTTTATTTTATTTATTTATTTATTTTATTTTTTTATTTTTTTATTTTTTAGGTTTTATTTTTTATTTTTAGGTTTATTTATTTATTTTTTTTAGGTTTTTATTTATTTATTTTAGGTTTTTTTTATTTTTTATTTATTTTTTATTTTTTTATTTTTAGTTTTATTTTTTAGGTTTTTTATTTTTATTTATTTATTTAGGTTTTTTATTTATTTATTTATTTTATTTTTATTTTATTTTATTTTATTTTTATTTATTTATATTTATTTATTTATTTTTTTAGGTTTTTAGGGTTTAGGGTTTAGGGTTTAGGGTTCAGGGTTTAGGGTTTAGGGTTTAGGGTTCAGGGTTTAGGGTTTAGGGTTCAGGGTTTAGGGTTTAGGGTTTAGGGTTTAGGGTTTAGGGTTCAAGGTTTAGGGTTTAGGGTTTTTTTTTTTTTTTTGGTTGAAAGAGGGGGTGACCCTCAAGAATTTATTAAAAATGGAAACAAAGTACAACGCCTAGAGGGGGACCTGAACCTGACCTCCAGAAGGGGATGGGGGACAAAGACCAAAACCATCCCCTTAATGAAACTAAGAGAAGGGACAAACCCCCTTCTCATAACAAAACACCTAACAGCAGGAAGAAACAAGAAAAACAACAAAACATGGCCCACACCAAGCCAAAAGCTCAAAAAACTCAGAAGGCTGTAGCTTCTTCTCTTACTGACCCAAAGCCGACACCAAAGCCATCTCCATTCCAACGAACCAAAAGAAAAAACACGAAGAACAAGAAATTCAAAAAAAGCACAATGAAAAAGAAAGGAAAGAGCCACTAACCTGCTTGGACGAAAAACACCACTCTTTTCCGATACGCACAAGCTAGCAATCCTTCTCATTTGCAAGATCAGAGCACAGACAGGAAACAGTTTAAGCAACAACAAGAAAAGAGGCTCAGCACCCCCGAAAACTCGGCAGACCCAGCCTATCGACACGAACAATCCCACGAAGTAAACTGTGCTGCTGAAAATCATTAACGTAATGCATGCCATTCGTCCTCAAACCTTGCCCTGCCAGGTAATCTGCTGCCTGGTTCCCTTCCCTGAAAATATGACTCAACGTAGCATGAAGTGCACCAAGCAAGAAACGAGCCCTCTCAATATCACACGCCAAAACCCAGGAACCATGTCCCTGCCCTTTAATCAAATTCACAACCACTTGGGCATCCATCTCCACCCAAACATCCTCCAAACCATACTGCATACAAATAGAAAGGCCACGAAGGAGCGCAAATAACTCAGCCTGGATCGCAGGAATATCCCCAAACCTTTCAAAGAAGGCCACAAGCATATTACCACGAGAGTCCCGAATAATCCCTCCTCCACCTGCCCGATTACCTTCACTACTACCATCCACATTAAGCTTAAACTTACCTTCCTGGGGCCGCCTCCAGACCACCATCCTTGGTAAAGGACTCTGCCTTCTCTGAACCTGACATTGAAAAAGAGGAGCCAAAACAGAATCCCCCTTCCAGTGCCAAAACTTAATCAAACCTGCAAGAGAAAGTTGCCACAACAAATTCCTAACACGCCAGATAATCCTATCAGAGAAAAAACCCATATTCCTGTGTTTTGAATCATTTCTCTCAACCCAAGCAAACCACAGGATAAAAATAGGGATCAAAATACGCACATGCCCTCTGCAGACATAATCACCAGAATAGAACCAGGCACTCAACCACATAAAAACATTATCCGAATCAGGTAATCTAACCCCAAAAATCTGTGCAAAGTGCAGCCAGACAGCTGAAATCTTTCTCCCATTCATGAAGACATGAGACAAAGACTCCACCTGACTGCAACACTGACACCTAGAAGCAAAAAGTAATCCCTTACGCTGCAAACGCTCATCCACAGGCAACCAATCGTGCAACAACCTCATCATGAAAAAAGACATTTTAAGAGGAATAGAAGAATACCAGATTTCACGGAACGATCGTCGACTCTGTGCCTTCTTCCTCACAAGATTCCAAGCACTATACATCGTGAAGTCTCCATGCGACGTCAGGTCCCAATACGGTTCATCCTGGGCATACAACCTCAAAGGAATTTTAATTAACTCTGTCACCACAAAGGAGGGGAGAACCGCCTCTAACTTCACCAAGTCCCACTCGCCATTGATCACAAAGTCTTCCACTTTCGCAGAAGACAGAAAACCATCGGACTTGAAGGAAGCCAAAGGGCGGTCTCCCCACCACACATCATGCCAAAAGAACACTTTGCCCGAGCCAATCTTCCAGCGCAAAAACTTCTCTCCCCGATCCCCTGCCTCCCTGATCCTCCTCCAAATACTGGAATCTTGCGGGCGAACACTAACAGAGAAAGGGTGCCTTCCCTGACAATACTTCGCCCTCATAAACTGCGCCCACAGACTATCAGAGGTCCTAAATCTCCACCACAACTTAATCTCCTGAGCATCCCCAAGATCATGCAAATCTCGAACCCCAAGTCCTCCCTCACTCTCCGGGAAACAAAGAGTCCCCCACGGAGCCCAATGAATCCTCCTCTGATCCCCAATATCTCCCCAGATGAACCTGTTAAACAATCTCTCAATACGCTCAATGACCCCCAACGGAGCCCGTTGCACCTGCATGAGATAAAGAGGCATAGAAGTAAGCACACTCCGAAGCAACACAATTCTCGCACCTGGCGAGAGGACTCTCGACTGCCAACCTGTAATTCTGGAAGAAATTTTCCGAACCAAATCATCAAACAAAACCACCTTCTTCGGCCCCTTATATAACGGAACACCCAAGTACCTCGTCGGCAGACTCTGCCTAGTAAAACCTGTAGTCCTTTCCACAATCCTCACCCTCGCCCGCGGGGAGGATTCTGGAAGGATAAAACCACTCTTTGCCTTATTCACCTTTTGACCAGAAAGAGACTCATATTCTGCCAAAAAACTCATAATCCTGCTCAAAGAAGATTTACAACCATTCGCAAAAATAACAATATCATCTGCAAAAGCGAGGTGGGAAACCAAAAAGGAACTCTTGGCAAAATATTGCATGGAAGGAAACTGCACAAACATTCTATTCAGACCCCTAGACAAATATTCTGCAGCTAAAATAAAGAGAAGGGGATAGATGGGGTCCCCTTGCCGAAGACCTCTTTTCGATTGAAAATAACCTGTGGAGCTACCATTAAGCAAAACAGAAAACCAACAATTGGAAACACATTTCCGAATAATCGAGACCCAACGGTCACAAAAACCAAAACATTCCAAAACTTTGCAAAGAAAACCCCAATCCATCCTGTCATATGCTTTCATCATATCAAGTTTAAGCAAAATATTTGACCCACGAATAGCAGAATTCAATGAATGTACTAACTCCTGAGCCAAAAGAATATTATCCCCAATCAATCTACCCCCAATAAATCCACTCTGATTCTC
>CM075780.1:83203372-83215872 GCA_037974665.1 Ehretia macrophylla
TACCCTTACTATCTCTCAGCAAACCACCGCCTCCTGCTTCCCCGCGCAACCCATGCACACTGCCATCAACATTGAGCTTGACCACACCATTTTTTGGCATAAACCACCGAACAACCAAAGGCAGTCTTGGAGTCATATTCTGAATTTGACAAGAAAACCTTGTGGCCAATGAACGGTCACCTTTCCAATGCCACGATTGAAGCAGACCCGCTTGGCCTAATTGGGCCATTAATCTTTGAACCCTCCACACAATCCGGTCAGGAAAAAAACCAAGATTCCTATGACGGGCATCATTTCTCTCAATCCACAAAAACCACATAATGAATAAAGGGACAAGTACCCTAACGTGTCCCCGACAAACAAAGTCCCCTGAGTAAAGCCAAGCTGCTATCCAATGATGTGGCCTTGTGCTTTGTGGCAACCGGATACCGAACATCCTTGCAAAAAAAAACCAAACCTGCCTCGCAGCATTCCCGTCATAAAGACAATGTACAAGGCTCTCTTCATGCTCACAGCATTGACATTTTGACGCTAAAAAGATGCCTTTTTTCTTTAATCTAATTTCCACAGGCACCCAATCATGCAAGACACGCCAGATAAAGAAAGAAATTTTAAGCGGAATATTGGCATGCCAAATGCGCGAGTATGAAACTCGACTCACAGCCTTTTGGCGGACAATCTCCCAAGCACTCTTCATTGTGAACAGACCGGAAGCAGTTAAGTCCCAAAAAGGAGTATCATCCCTTGCCAGATTGATTGGAATATCAACAATATGATCCACAATATTATCAGGAAGGTGATTCCGTAACATCTGAACATTCCATTTCCCTTCCTCAAAGAAATCCCTAACTCGAATTGCTCCCATGTTTTGACGCCCTAAAATTTTGGCGAGTGATTTGTCGCCCCACCAAACATCATGCCAGAAAAAAACACTACCTCTCCCGATCTTCCAACGAATATGCGCCTCCCCATTGTCTTCAGCCCTCTTGAGACGGCGCCAGATAGCAGAATCATGAACTTTGGACTGTACTGTGCAGGGGTGCCTACCTTGACAGTACCGAGTACGCGTAAAATGTGACCAAAGGCTCTCTGAAGTCCGAAATCTCCACCATAATTTAATGCCCATAGCCTCATTGAGATCCCCCAAATACCGAACTCCAAGACCCCCTTCCTCTTCAGGGAAGCACAAATCCTTCCAGCATTCCCAATGCATCTTCTTTACTCCTCCCTGATCGCCCCAAAGGAAGCTATTAAAAATACATTCAACCCTCTCGACGACTTCTTTCGGGGCACAAAGTACTTGGAGCAAATAAAGGGGCATCGAGGTCAAAGTACTGCGCAGAAGCATGATACGCCCGCCGGGAGACAGGACTCTATTCTCCCAACCACTGATTCGCTCCTTAATCTTCTGAACCATCTCATCGAAAAGAACGATCTTTTTAGGCCCTTTGTGTAACGGGACACCTAAATACTTCGTCGGAAAATCTTGTTTTTTAAAACCGGTGGCCTCAATGATAATTCTCGATCTGGTAGCCGGGGCTTTACGTGACAAGAAAAAACCACTCTTTGTCGGGTTAGTTTTTTGCCCAGATAAATCCTCATAATCTTTCAAGAAGCTCATAATCCTGGTAACCGACGACTTAGCCCCATTTGCAAAGAGGATGATATCATCAGCGAAAGCCAAGTGCGAAATAACCAAGGAACTCCCCGATAAATACCTCATAGACGGGTAATTCACCATCATTTGGTTAATCCCACGCGATAAGTACTCAGCAGCGATGATGAAAAGAGTGGGCGACAACGGATCACCTTGTCTTAACCCTCGCCCAGATTTAAAATAACCTGCCATGCACCCATTCACCAGAATTGAGAACCAACAGTTGGAAATGCACTTATATATCAGATCAATCCATTTATTGCTGAAACCGAATTCTTGCAGCACGCGACACAAAAATCCCCAATCAAGGCGATCGTAGGCCTTCATCATGTCTAATTTGAAAATAATATTTGAACCTCTAATCGTCTCGTCTAAGTGGTGGACCATCTCTTGTGCTAAAAGCACGTTATCACCAATCATCCTGCCAGGCGTAAAACCGCTCTGGTTAGGCGAAATGATCTTGGGTAAAATCTTAACCAGGCGGTTATTTATGAGCTTGGTAATAACTTTGTTAAGGGTATTAGAAAGACTAATTGGCCTATAGTCAGTCCAGCTCGCGGGATTATCTTTTTTGGGGAGTAAAATAATAGTGGTAGATGTCACTCCCTTGGGGAGATCCCCTCCATCAAAGAAATCTTTCACAGCTTCCCATAAATCTTCACCGACAAAATCCCAACACTCTTGATAAAAACAAGAAGTAAACCCATCCGGGCCAGCCACGCTGTACGGGTCAAGAGCAAAGACAGCTCTCTTAACTTCTTCAAAGGACGGGGGCCCAGTTAACATATCATTGTCATCGTCGGTTACTAGACCAGGGATAAGATCCCATCTGCCCCTATCCAAATGAACGTCCTCAGCCGCCAAAAGGTTCGAGAAGAAATCAACTGCTGAATTTTTTATACCTTCAGGTTCGCTAATCTCGTTTCCATTCTCATCTTTGATGGACCAAATGACATTTCTAGTCCGTTTCTTACGCAATAATAACTGGTAGTATTTTGTATTGCGTTCTCCTTCAACCAGCCATTTGCAGCCCGACTTCTGCTGCCAAAATTTTTCCTCAACTGAAAGAGTGTGGTTGAGAGTTGCAGTGGCCCTTTGAAGTTGTTCGCGAACTGCAGGGGATCCTTGCTCTTGCCATTCAATTTCAAGCTCCTCTACATTACGTTCCGCATTACGAACCTTCTCAAACACGTCCCCAAAACCGTTCCTATTCCACCATTTCAGCGCACTCTTGATTCTTTGTTGTTTGAGCCAAAACCGTAATAAACCCCTACCTTGCCCGGGCGTTTCCCAACTGCTCTTCACAAAGGGCAAAAAATCATGATGACCCACCCAAGCATTCAAAAAACGAAAAGAAGAAGGACCTCTTTCCAGGTTACGGACACAGTTAATTAAGAGAGGGCAGTGATCAGAGTGAGTTCTACCAAGGTGCTGGACGCGAGTAGAATCAAAAGTAGCATTCCATTCATCATTAGTACAAACCCTATCTAATCTCTGGAATAAACGATTATTAGTCCATGTAAAACAGTTGCCAGAATAACCAGCATCGACCAAACCGCATGCCACAAGACACGAAGCGAAATCATCCATCGCATTAATATTAGGAGCAGCGCCTCCTTTCCGTTCATTAACAGAAAGTGTCACATTGAAGTCACCTCCGCACATCCATGGACCACTAAACACATCAGCCACTCGCTCGAGCTCGGTCCAAAGGTGCAACCTATCCGATCTGAGATTCTTGGCATAAATAAAGTTGGCCCCAACTTTAGTCGGAAGCCAGGGTGCAATGATTTGCACAGAAAGAGCCTGTACGTGGTCCCGCACAATCTCTATTTGCAAATCTTCACTCCAAAAAATCCAAATTTTATTAGAAACATTTGCATGAAAGTGAGAAAAACAGAGACTACGAGAACAGTAACTGATACGCGAAATCTTGGTCATAGGTTCAAGAATCGCAACAATCTTAGGCTTGTGCATTTTAACAAGCTTTTTAAGTCTGCGAAAACCATCATACCCGGATATACCGCGAATATTCCAGATTAGCGTACTTAACATAAAAAATTGTTAGTTGATGTAGAATCTGTGGGATTTTGACTTCGGCTCCTCGTAGTGCGCGGTGTTCCCGGATTAGGTAGTCTAGGATTTTTTCGCTGAGTAATTTCATGATTCGGTATTGAGTTATCATTTCCTACTGACTTGGGTCTTGTCATCTCGCGTGGGTGAACCTCAAAGTCATCAATGTCATCAGACTTATTATCACTAGATTGTTGAACTCGGCTATTGCTCTCTGATCCGTCTAACCCGTCCGAGGAATGACTTCCAACAAAATTTTCAGAACTTGAGTACTCGTCACTATTTGCCCTAACAAGTTCATGTGTGTCTTCGGGCAAGATATTATGAATAGGAGAACATGATGATGGGATTGATGCCTCGGTATTCACATCACAAAAATGGAGATTATAATCTTTATTCATGGTATTCGGTTCTTGATCTTTGTCTTGGGTAGAGCCATTTTGTTGGCCAATATTTCCACTGACCATATGCGTAGTACCCTTGTCAATCATTTCGTTTCCTTGGCAATACATGCCCAAGGAGTTCGACAATTTTCTAATGTTAACCAAAGACTTTGTCCCCGCGTGATCAAAATCCTTAGACGCTAAAGGAATCCTCTCAACATCTCCAAAATCAAATTCACGTCCCCCAACAGTCCATTGATCATTTTTTCCACTAAATTCTTTGAGGTGGTCCCCAAAGACCACTTGTGAATTTGTTTTATTGTCCAAATAAACTTCAGTCGTGTATGGCATAAAATAATCCCCACTTAGACTTTTTTTTTCTTGTCCTTTTTCTTCATTGATTAAATTGACAGTAGAATCTTTGATAGAAAAAGAATTGTTTTTTTTCCCATCATGATCCTTATTTGAATTTTTTCCATGACCAAAAAACAAAGTCCCTGGAATTTCGCTAGCCAAATGTGAAGGATTATTGTTTGTAATTTCATTACCTTGGCTTAGCGCGTCCCTAGAAATTACCGAGCTCCCAACGGCTCCCAAAGCATTTGTCTCAGCAAGATCATTTCCCATATGTTCAAGGGAATTATTTTCGGTAATCCCAATCGCAGGAACACAAGCCCCAGCGGTCCTTAGACTATTCTTTTCACTAAATTCAGCTAAGTGGTCCCCAGTAACCACTTGTGACATCACTTTGCATCCAATAGAAGCTTCATGCGTGAATCCGTCCTCCAACTGCACGCGAGTCCCAATTGTATTCTTTAAAAATTGTCCAGCCATTTCTTGTTCATTAATTTTTGAGCAAAACTCACGTGTGTTGGTCTCTTTTTGCTTAAAAAATTCCGAACTTGTTCTCTGAAAATCCCCATCACTCACGGCTCCATATGCATTCTTTTCCCGTCCCCAATTAGCGACCCCCACCCTACCACAAAGGCCAACCTCAAAGTTTTGGCCACTAGTTGTCTCTATTTCCTTTCCTTCGTTAATTACATGATGATTTGTACATGTCTTTTGCACATACTCATCGGCTAGTTCCAAGACTTCTTGGGATACAGAAGCTATATTCTCACTAATTCTTTGCATGTGGTCCCCAACTTCTATATTCAAATGAGTTTTGCTAACCAAATAATTCTCAGCAGATTCCTTGATTAAAAGAATTCTATTTCTCTCATTAAAGTGCTCATCTTTATTACAAGAATCTAAGTCCCTTAATTCTTTATGCATGCGGTCCCCATCTTTTTCCCTTATTCTATCGTTATCTTTATTAACTTTAGTGAGCAAATCATTTTCTTGTCCACCATACACGGCCCCCAAGCTAATTCCATCCGTTGCATTCACAATTTCCATATTCATGTCCTTCTTTTGAATTTTTTCCTGCACTTTATTCATATTATCTCTATTTTTAAAATCAAAAAGCTTATTCCCCACATCATTCTCTCTCCTACCGTGATCCCTTCTTTCCACATGCATGATTGTTTGACAATTATTTTTGTCCAAAACAACCTCATCAGCATTCCCGCGACATTCCTTAGCATGCGTACCTGACAGAGTTGTAACGTGATCACAGGATTGTCTCCCACTCTCATTCATCTCGTCGGAATTTTTTGGTCGACCCTTCGAAGCGTCCCAAGCATCACCGGAAATGCCACCCTTAATCCTTCCTTCATTATCCATAGCCGAGCTTTCTCCATTATTTTTAAAATCTTCGGCATTCACCTTGCCATCATTTTTTTGCATATTTTTATTAAGAGCATCAAAAGAATTATTCAGTGGAATCTCTTCGATCGAATTAACCTTTTTTGCTTTCCATTCTTCTTTCTTATTTCTTTGATCGACTTTTCTATTTTTCTGCTCTAAAAAACTCTTTGAGTGCTCTGCTATATTCTCACCATTTGTTTGTTGATCTTGAGCATCTTTTGAGTTTCTAAGTTCGTTTTCTCTCTGTCGGCTTAGGGACCAATCTGTACCAATTTTCTTTCTATCGTTAACCTGGTGCTTGTCATCTTTTACCCTCGTCTGAATCTCTTTAGGATTAGCTCCTCTAAATCTGCTTCTTCCTCTCCTCTCTTTTCCCATAAATTCATCAGTCTTCTCCCTGGGTTTAGGAGCTTTACCTAGGGCACTACAAAATTGTCTCGAGTGCCCAAGTTTGAAACATTCAGTGCAGTACTCTACAATGGCAAAATCTTTTATATTTTAGTTTTTTTTTATAGTTTTATTTTTTTTATTTAGTTTTATTGGTTTTTTTTATATTTAATTTTTTATATAGATTTTTTTTTTTTAAGTTTTTTTAGTTTTTAGGTTTAGTTTTTTTTTTTAATTTTATTTTTTAGATTTAGTTTATGTTTTTTTAGGTTTAGGTTTAGTTTATATGTTTTTTAATGTTTAGTTTTTTAGTTTATAGTTTAGTTTTTTTTTTAGTTTTTTTTTTTTTTATAGTTTTTTTAAGGTTTTTTTTTATGTTTTAGGTTTTAGGTTTTTTTTAGTTTATTTTTAGTTTATTTTTTTTTTTAATGGTTTTTTTTAGTTTTTTTTTTAGGTTTTTATTTAGTTTAGGTATAGGGTTTAGGGTTTAGGGTTTAGGGTTCAGGGTTTAGGGTTTAGGGTTTAGGGTTTAGGGTTTAGGGTTTAGGGTTCAGGGTTTAGGGTTCAGGGTTTTTTTTTTTTTTTTTTTTTTTTGGTGAAAGAGGGGTGACCCTCAAGAATTTATTAAAAATGGAAACAAAGTACAACGCCTGGAGGGGGACCTGAACCTGACCTCCAGAAGGGGATGGGGGACAAAGACCAAAACCATCCCCTTAATGAAACTAAGAGAAGGGACAAACCCCCTTCTCATAACAAAATACCTAACAGCAGGAAAAAACAAGAAAAACAACAAAACATGGCCCACACCAAGCCAAAAACTCAAAAAACTCAGAGGGCTGTAGCTTCTTCTCTTACTGACCCAAAGCCGACACCAAAGCCATCTCCATCCCAACGAACGAAAATAAAAAACACGAAGAACAAGAAAATGAAAAAAAGCACAATGAAAAAGAAAGGAAAGAGCCACTAACCTGCTTGGACGAAAAACACCACTCTTTTCCGATACGCACAAGCTAGCAATCCTTCTCATTTGCAAGATCAGAGCACAGACAGGAAACAGTTCAAGCAACAACAAGAAAAGAGGCTCAGCACCCCCGAAAACTCGGCAGACCCAACCTATCGACACGAACAATCCCACGAAGTAAATTGTGCTGCTGAAAATCATTAACGTAATGCAAGCCATCCGTCCTCAAACCTTGCCCTGCCAGGTAATCTGCTGCCTGGTTCCCTTCCCTGAAAATATGACTCAACGTAGCATGAAGTGCACCAAGCAAGAAACGAGCCCTCTCAATATCATACGCCAAAACCCAGGAACCACGTCCCTGCCCTTTAATCAAATTCACAACCACTTGGGCATCCATCTCCACCCAAACATCCTCCAAACCAAACTGCATACAAATAGAAAGGCCACGAAGGAGCGCAAATAACTCAGCCTGGATCGCAGGAATATCCCCAAACCTTTCAAAGAAGGCCACAAGCATATTACCACGAGAGTCCCGAATAATCCCTCCTCCACCTGCCCGATTACCTTCACTACTACCATCCACATTAAGCTTAAACTTACCTTCCTGGGGTCGCCGCCAGACCACCATCCTAGGTAAAGGACTCTGCCTTCTCTGAACCTGACATTGAAAAAGAGGAGCCAAAACAGAATCCCCCTTCCAGTGCCAAGACTTAATCAAACCTGCAAGAGAAAGTTGCCACAACAAATTCCTAACACGCCAGATAATCCTATCAGAGAAAAAACCCATGTTCCTGTGTTTTGAATCATTTCTCTCAACCCAAGCAAACCACAGGATAAAAATAGGGATCAAAATACGCACATGCCCTCTGCAGACATAATCACCAGAATAGAACCAGGCACTCAACCACACAAACACATTATCCGAATCAGGTAATCTAACCCCAAAAATCTGTGCAAAGTGCAGCCAGACAGCTGAAATCTTTCTCCCATTCATGAAGACATGAGACAAAGACTCCACCTGACTGCAACACTGACACCTAGAAGCAAAAAGTAATCCCTTGCGCTGCAAACGCTCATCCACAGGCAACCAATCGTGCAACAACCTCATCATGAAAAAAGACATTTTAAGAGGAATAGAAGAATACCAGATTTCACGGAACGATCGTCGACTCTGTGCCTTCTTCCTCACAAGATTCCAAGCACTATACATCGTGAAGTCTCCATGCGACGTCAGGTCCCAATACGGTTCATCCTGGGCATACAACCTCAACGGAATTTTAATTAACTCTGTCACCACAAAGGAGGGGAGAACCGCCTCTAACTTCACCAAGTCCCACTCGCCATTGATCACAAAGTCTTCCACTTTCGCAGAAGACAGAAAACCATCGGACTTGAAGGAAGCCAAAGGGCGGTCTCCCCACCACACATCATGCCAAAAGAACACTTTACCCGACCCAATCTTCCAACGCAAAAACTTATCTCCCCGATCCCCTGCCTCCCTGATCCTCCTCCAAATACTGGAATCATGCGGACGAACACTAACAGAGAAAGGGTGCCTTCCCTGACAATACTTCGCCCTCATAAACTGCGCCCACAGACTATCAGAGGTCCTAAATCTCCACCACAACTTAATCTCCTGAGCATCCCCAAGATCATGCAAATCACGAACCCCAATTCCTCCCTCACTCTCCGGGAAACAAAGAGTCCCCCACGGAGCCCAATGAATCCTCCTCTGATCCCCAATATCTCCCCAGATGAACCTGTTAAACAGTCTCTCAATACGCTCAATGACCCCCAACGGAGCCCGTTGCACCTGCATGAGATAAAGAGGCATAGAAGTAAGCACACTCCGAAGCAACACAATTCTCGCACCTGGCGAGAGGACTCTCGACTGCCAACCTGTAATTCTGGAAGAAATTTTCCGAATCAAATCATCAAATAAAACCACCTTCTTTGGCCCCTTATATAACGGAACACCCAAGTACCTCGTCGGCAGACTCTGCCTAGTAAAACCTGTAGTCCTTTCCACAATCCTCACCCTAGCCCGCGGAGAGGATTCTGGAAGGATGAAACCACTCTTTGCCTTATTCACCTTTTGACCAGAAAGAGACTCATATTCTGCCAAAAAACTCATAATCCTGCTCAAAGAAGATTTACAACCATTCGCAAAAATAACAATATCATCTGCAAAAGCGAGGTGGGAAACCAAAAAGGAACTCCTAGCAAAATAATGCATTGAAGGAAACTGCACAAACATTCTATTCAGACCCCTAGACAAATACTCTGCAGCTAAAATAAAGAGAAGAGGAGAGATGGGGTCCCCTTGCCGAAGACCTCTTTTCGACTGAAAATAACCTGTGGAGCTACCATTAAGCAAAACAGAAAACCAACAATTGGAAACACATTTCCGAATAATCGAGACCCAACGGTCACAAAAACCAAAACATTCCAAAACTTTGCAAAGAAAACCCCAATCCATCCTGTCATATGCTTTCATCATATCAAGTTTAAGCAAAATATTTGACCCACGAATAGCAGAATTCAATGAATGTACTAACTCCTGAGCCAAAAGAATATTATCCCCAATCAATCTACCCCCAATAAATCCACTCTGATTCTCAGAAATGAGCTTAGGCAACAAAACACACAACCTCGTGGCCAACATCTTTGTAATGATCTTATTAAAAGTAGTGCAAAGACTGATTGGCCTAAAATCGTTCCACATACCTGGACTATCTTTCTTCGGAATCAAAACCAAAGTCGTAGAGGTGACTCCCTTAGGGAGCTCAGCTCCCTCCAAAAAGGCGCTCACAGCTCCCCTGAGATCCTCCTTAATGACATCCCAACACACCTGATAAAATTTCGACGAGAAACCATCCGGCCCTGCCACGGAATATGGGTCAATACTGAACACAATATCCCGCAACTCCTCCAAAGTCGGCACAGCAAGCAAAGCATCGTTCTCTGCAACTGAAAGGATAGAGGGGATCAAAGTCCAATCACCCCCCTCCACCTCACGCTGCTCACCTTGAAGTAGCTCAGCAAAGTACTCAACTGCCGAGTTCTTTATCTCCGTCTGATCCTGAAGGGTAACAACTTCCTGGTCCCTCGACACCTTTATCTCCCAAACTGTACTTCTCATGTGCTTCGTCTTCAACAAAAGCTGAAAAAAACGAGTATTCCTCTCACCTTCCACCAACCACCTGCAACCCGCTTTCTGTTGCCAAAACTGCTCCTCAATAGCTAATAATTTGACCAACTTGGCTCGAGCTTCATTCAATGCCAACCGATCCCCCGGTACAGATGATGTCTGACACTGAATCTCAAGTTGCTCCACTCTCTGCTCAGCCTCTCTGACATTCTGAAACACATCTCCAAAAACGTTTCGATTCCACCACTTGAGAGCACTCTTTAAACGCTGTTGCTTAAACCAAAACCTGTCAATACCTTGAGCCTGCAAAGGAGAATTCCAGCTAGCCTGCACAAAATCAAGAAAATTATGATGATTAGTCCAAGCATTTAAAAAACGAAACGAGGAAGGCCCTCTATCAACTGAAAGAGAAAGAGACATAAAAAGAGGACAGTGATCAGATCCTTCTCTAGCCAGATGTTTAATTCTGGTGACAGCAAATGTTTCCGGCCAAACATGGTTGATGCAAACACGATCCAACCGTTGAAACAAAGTTCCATTAGTCCAAGTGAACTCATTGCCTTCATATCCTGCATCAATTAAACCACAATCCAACAAACAATTGCCGAATTCCTCCATCGAAAGAGCATTCGGCGTCGCACCATTCCACCTCTCAGACGCTGCCAAGATGGCATTAAAATCACCACCAACCATCCACGGACCCTCAACAACCCTAGATATCAAAGCCATTTCCTCCCAAAGATCTCTCCTCTCAGTTAACAAATTTTTAGCATAAACAAAAGTAGCAAACATGGGCTCCTTGAGCCAGTGAACAGAAATACACACCGTAAGTGCCTGGGCATGGTCCCTCAGAATGTCAACCTGTAAATCTTCATCCCAAAAAAACCACACCTTATTTGAACAATTTTGAGCAAACCTGGAAGCAAACCCCAAGGTCCGCGAATAAAAAGAAATTTGATCCGCAGAAACCATAGGTTCTGAGATCGCAACAAACTTTAACCTGTGCATTTTAATCAACTTCTTCAACCTACGCAAACCCACAGTTCGCGCCACTCCCCTAATATTCCATATAAGCCTACTAATCATCAGAAAAAAGATGAGAGTCGCCTGTGTTACCTTTTTCCACAATGGACTTACTTCGCGTGATGCGCGGAGAACCCAACTGATGCTGCCTATTTTTTGTTGACTTCTTGCTCTTCTCAGCAACCTGCAACTTATCCATCGAACTGCTCCTGGAAATCACCCGAGGGTGGACCTCCATTGTGTCATCCAATCCTGTAGTTTGTCCATGTAAAGGGAAGCACCTGTCACCCGAATTGGAGCTAGACAATATTGGATCCATGTTAGTAACACACAAAGCTAGCTCACCAACCCTAACTGGCAAAACTTCGTCTCCCCCCTGTAGGGCCCCTTCTATCCTAGCTCCAGTACTATCTTCCACCCCAATACCTCCAAACATCGTGTCCCTAACTATGACATCTCCCTCATTCCCCTCACTAACCCATTTTTCATCCTCAGCACCATGAACCTCCTTCTCTACCCGAATGACAAGCTCACGACCCTTAACCTCACTATCCTCCCCTTCCCCATCTTCACCCTCACTAGCATCCTCACTAACACTACCCTCCTTGCTATCACTCTTATCACCATCCTCCCTCCTCACCTCACTACTAACACCATCACTTTTTCCTTCAGAAACCCCTTCTAAACTACCCCCCAGCCCATGGGACTGTTGAGAAGAATCCTCAACAGAGAACACATGCGAAGGATCCCCACTAGAGGCACTTTTGGAAGAACCTGAGCTCAAATCAAAACAATCATCATTACTCAGTTTCTCACCAAAAGTAACTCTCCTCACCTCTCCCTTATTCTCTCCTTTCTTATTTTTTCCCTCATCCTTTGTTTTTTCCTCTCCCTCTCGAGATTCGCGCAATACATCACCCACTCGATTTTGACCCCGACACACTATCTCTCTATCACCCTCTTTTTGACGTTCTTCTTCTTTTTCAAACTCCTCTCTTTCTTTTTCTTGCTCCTCTCTCAATCTCTCTTTTTCTCTCTCAAGATTTTTAACAAACTCTTCTCTCGCTTTTTCTTGCTCTCTCTCAAACTCCTCTAATTTTCTCTCATGATTTT
>CM075781.1:0-5000 GCA_037974665.1 Ehretia macrophylla
AGGCTGCTGCCTATAGCTATAAAAAAAAAAAAAAAAAAAAAAAAACCAATAGGGACTGGGCAGCAGGAATAGGCTGCTGCCTATAGCTATAAAAAAAAAAAAAAAAAAAAAAAAAAAAAAAAAAAAACCAATAGGGACTTGGCAGCAGGAATAGGATGCTGCCTATAGCTAAAAAAAAAAAAACAAAAAAAAAAAACAAAAAAAAAAAAACAAAAAAAAAAGAAGGAAAATAAACCAATGGGGACTGGGCAGCAGGAATAGGCCGCTGCCTATAGGTAAAAAAAAAAAAAAAAAAAAAAAAAAAAAACCAATGGGGACTGTGCAGCAGGAATAGGCTGCTACCTATAGCTAAAAAAAAAAAAAAACCAATGGGGACTGGGCAGCAGGAATAGGCTGCTGCCTATAGCTATAAAAAAAAATAATAAAAAAAAGAAGGAAAATAAACCAATGGGGACTAGGCAGCAACAATAGGCCGCTGCCTATAGGTAAAAAAAAAAAAAAGAAATAAAAAAGAAGGATAATAAACCAATGGGGACTGGGCAGCAGGAATAGGCCGCTGCCTATAGGTAAAAAAAAAAAAAAAAAAAAAAAAAAAAAGAATGAAAATAGGCCAATGGGGACTGGGCAGCAGGAATAGGCCGCTGCCTATAGGTAAAAAAAAAAAAAAAAAACGGAAAATAAACCAATGGGGACTGGGCAGCAGGAATAAGCCCCCCCCCGCTGCTTATAGGTCAAAAAAAAAAAAAAAAAAAAAAAAAAACCAATGGGGACTGGGCAGCAGGAATAGGCTGTTGCCTATAGCTAAAAAAAAAAAAAAAAAAAAAAAAAAAAAAAAAAAAAAAAAGAAGGAAAATAAACCAATGGGGACTGGGCAGCAGGAATAGGCCGCTGCCTATAGGTAAAAAAAAAAAAAAAAAAAAAAAAAAAAAAAAAAAAAAAAAAAAAAAAAAAAAAAAAAAAAAAAGAAACCAATGGGAAATGGGCAGCAAGAATAGGCCGCTGCATATAGGTAAAAAAAAAAAAAATAAATAAAAAAAGAAGGAAAATTAAACCAATGGGGACTGGGCAGCAGGAATAGGCCGCTGCCTATAGGTAAAAAAAAAAAAAAAAAAAAAAAAAAAAAAAAAAAAAAAAAAAAAGAAATAATTTAAACCAATGGGGACTGGGCAGCAGGAATAGGCCGCTGCGTATAGGTAAAAAAAAAAAAAAAAAAAAAGGAAATTAAAGCCATGGGGACTGGGCAGCAGGAATAGGCCGCTGCCTATAGGTAAAAAAAAAGGAAAAAAAAACCAATGGGGACTGGGCAGCAGGAATAGGCCGCTGCCAATAGGTAAAAAAAAAAAAAAAAAACCAATGGGGACTGGGCAGTAGGAATAGGCCGCTGCCTATAGGTAAAAAAAAAAAAAAAAAAAAAAAAAAAAAAAAAAAAAAAAAAAAAAAAAAAAAAAAAACCAATGGGTACTGGGCAGCAGGAATAAGGCGCTGCCTATAGGTAAAAAAAAAAAAAATAAAATAAAATAAAATAAAAAAAAAATAAAAAATAAAAAAATAAAAACAAAAACCAATGGGGACTGGGCAGCAGGAATAGGGCGCTGCCTATAGGTAAAAAAAAAATAAAAAAAAAATAAAAAAAATGAAAATAAACCAATGGAGACTGGGCAGCAGGAATAGGCCGCTGCTTATAGGTAAAAAAAAAAAAAAAAAAAAAAAAAAAAAAAGAAGAATGAAAATAAACCAATGGGGACTGGGCAGCAGGAATAGACCGCTGCCTATAGGTAAAAAAAAAAAAAAAAAAAAAAAAAAAAAAAAAAAAAAAAAAAGAAGGAAATTAAACCAATGAGGACTGGGCAGCAGGAAGAGGCCGCTGCCTATAGGTAAAAAAAAAAAAAAAAAAAAAGGAAATTAAAGCGATGGGGATTGGGCAGCAGGAATAGGCCGCTGCCTATAGGTAAAAAAAAAAAAAAAAAAAAAAAAACCAATGGGGACTGGGCAGTAGGAATAGGGCGCTGCCTATAGGTGAAAAAAAAAAAAAAAAAAAAAAAAAAAAAACAAAGGGGACTGGGCAGCAGGAAGAGGCCGCTGTCTATAGGTAAAAATAAAAAAATAAAAAAAAAAAAGGAAATTAAAGCGATGGGGACTGGGCAGCAGGAATAGGCCGCTGCCTATAGGTAAAAAAAAAAAAAAAAAAAAAAAAAAAAAAAAAAAAGAAGAATGAAAATAAACCAATGGGGACTGGGCAGCAGGATTAGGCCACTGCCTATAGGTAAAATAAAAAAAAAAAAAAATAAATAAAAAAAAGAAGGAAATTAAACCAATAGGGACTGGGCAGCAGGAAGAGGCCGCTGCCTATAGGTAAAAAATAAAAAAATAAAAAAAGGAAATTAAAGCGATGGGGACTGGGCAGCAGGAATAGGCCGCTGCCTATGGGTAAAAAAAAAAAAAAAAAAAAAAACCAATGGGGACTGAGCAGCAGGAATAGGGCGCTGCCTATAGGTAAAAAAAAAAAAAAAAAAAAAAAAAAAAAAAAAAAAAAAAAAAAAAAAAAAAAAAAAAACCAATGGGTACTGGGTAGCAGGAATAGGCCGCTGCCTATAGCTAAAAAAAAAAAAAGAAAAAAAAAAGAAGGAAAATAAACCAATGGGGACTAGGCAGCAGGAATAGGCCGCTGCCTATAGGTAAAAAAAAAAAAAATAAAAAAAAAATAAAAAAAGAATGAAAATAAACCATTGGGGACTGGGCAGCAGGAATAGGCCGCTGCCTACAGGTTAAAAAAAAAAAAAAAAAAAAAAAAAAAAAAAAAAAAAAAAGAAGAATGAAAATAAACCAATGGGGACTGGGCAGCAGGATTAGGCCGCTGCCTATAGGTAAAATAAAAAAAAATAAAAAAAAAGAAGGAAATTAAACCAATGGGGACTGGGCAGCAGGAAGAGGCCGCTGCCTATAGGTAAAAAATAAAAAAAAAATAAAAAAAGGAAATTAAAGCGATGGGGACTGGGCAGCAGGAATAGGCCGCTGCCTATAGGTAAAAAAAAAAAAAAAAAAAAAAAAAAAAAAAAAAAAAAAAAAACCAATGGTTACTGGGCAGCAGGAATAGGCCGCTGTATATAGGTTAAAAAAATAATAATAAAATAAATAAAAAAGAAGGAAAATTAACCAATGGGAAATGGGCAGCAGGAATAGGCCGCTGCGTATTGGTAAAAAAAAAAAAAAAAAGGAAAATTAAACAATGGGAAATGGGCAGCAGGAATAGACCGCTGCCTATAGGTAAAAAAAAAAAAAAAAAAAAAAAAAGAAGGAAATTAAACCAATGAGGACTGGGCAGTAGGAAGAGGCCGCTGCCTATAGGTAAAAAAAAAAAAAAAAAAAAAAATAGGAAATTAAAGCTATGGGGACTGGTCAGCAGGAATAGGCCGCTGCCTATAGGTAAAAAAAAAAAAAAAAAAAAAAAAAACCAATGGGGACTGGGTAGTAGGAATAGGGCGCTGCCTATAGGTGAAAAAAAAAAAAAAAAAAAAAAAAAAAAAAAACAAAGGGGACTGGGCAGCAGGAAGAGGCCGCTGCCTATAGGTAAAAAAAAAAAAAGGAAATTAAAGCGATGGGGACTGGGCAGCAGGAATAGGCCGCTGCCTATAGGTAAAAAAAAAAAAAAAAAAAAAAAAAAAAAAAAAAAAAAAAAAAAAAAAAAAAAAAAAAAAAAAGAAGACTGAAAATAAACCAATGGGGACTGGGCAGCAGGATTAGGCCGCTGCCTATAGGTAAAATAAAAAAAAATAAAAAAATAAAAGGATAAAAAAAAAAAGAAAATTAAACCAATGGGGACTGGGCAGCAGGAAGAGGCCGATGCCTATAGGTAAAAAAAAAAAATAAAAAATAAAGGAAATTAAAGCGATGGGGACTGGGCAGCAGGAATAGGCCGCTGCCTATAGGTAAAAAAAAAAAAAAAAAAAAAAAAACCAATGGGGACTGGGCAGCAGGAATAGGGCGCTGCCTATAGGTAATAAAAAATATAAAAAAAAAAAAAAAAAAAAAAAAAAACCAGTGGGGACTGGGCAGCAGGAATAGGCCGCTGCCTATAGCTAAAAAAAAAAAAGAAAAAAAAAAGAAGGAAAATAAACCAATGGGGACTGAGCAGCAGGAATAGGCCGCTGCCTATAGCTAAAAAAAAAAAAAAAGAAAAAAAAAAACAAAGAAGGAAAATAAACCAATGGGGACTGGGCAGCAGGAACAGGCCGCTGCCTATAGGTAAAAAAAAAAAAAAAAAAAAAAAAAAAAAAAAAAAAAAAGAAGAAGGAAAATTAACCAATGGGAAATGGGCAGCAAGAATAGGCCGCTGCCTATAGGTAAAAAAAAAAAAAAAAAAAAAAAAAAAAAAAGAAGGAAAATTAACCAATGGGAAATGGGCAGCAAGAATAGTCCGCTGCATATAGCTAAAGAAAAAAAAAAAAAAAAAAGAAGGAAAATTAACCAATGGGAAATGGGCAGCAAGAATAGGCCGCTGCCTATAGCTAAAAAAATAAAAAAAAAAAAAAAATAAAAAAAAAGAAGGAAAATTAACCAATGGGAAATGGGCAGCAAGAAGAGGCCGCTGCCTATAGCTAAAAAAAAAAAAAAAAAAAAAAAAAAAAAAAAAAAAAAAAAAAAAAAGAAGGAAAACAATTCAATGGGACTATAGGTAAAAAAAAAAAAAAAAAGAAGGAAAATAAACCAATGGGGACTGGGCAGCAGGAATAGGCCGCTGCGTATAGGTTAAAAAAAAAAAAAAAAAAAAAAAAAAAAAAAAGAAGAAGAATGAAAATAAACCAATGGGGACTGGGCAGCAGGAATAGGCCGCTGCCTATAGGTAAAAAAAAAAAAAAAAAAAAAAAAAAAAAAAAAAAAAAAAAAAAAAAAAAAAAAAAAAAACCAATGGGGACTGGGCAGCAAGAATAGGCCGCTGCCTATGGGTTAAAAAAAAAAAAAAAAAAAAAAAAAAAAAAAAAAAAAAAAAACCAATGTTGACT
>CM075781.1:25000-27500 GCA_037974665.1 Ehretia macrophylla
GACTGGGCAGCAGGAATAGGCCGCTGCCTATAGGTAAAAAAAAAAAAAAAAAAAAAAAAAAAAAAAAAAAAAAACCAATGGGGACTGGGCAGCAGGAATAGGCTGCTGCATATAGGTTAAAAAAAAATAATAAAATAAATAAAAAAGAAGGAAAATTAACCAATGGGAAATGGGCAGCAGGAATAGGCCGCTGCGTATTGGTAAAAAAAAAAAAAAAAAAGGAAAATTAATCAATGGGAAATGGGCAGCAGGAATAGACCGCTGTCTATAGGTAAAAAAAAAAAAAAAAAAAAAAAAAAAAAAAAAAGAAGGAAAATTAACCAATGGGAAATGGGCAGCAAGAATAGGCCGCTGCCTATAGGTAAAAAAAAAAAAAAAAAAAAAAAAAAAAAAAAAAAGAAAAAAAAAAAGAAGGAAAATTAAACAATGGGGACTGGACAGCAGGAATAGGCCGCTGCCTATAGGTAAAAAAAAAAAAAAAAAAAAAAAAAAAAAAGAATGAAAATAGGCCAATGGGGACTGGGCAGCAGGAATAGGCCGCTGCCTATAGGTAAAAATAAAAAAAAAATGAAAATAAACCAATGGGGACTGGGCAGCAGGAATAGGCCGCTGCCTATAGGTAAAAAAAAAAAAAAAAAAAAAAAACAAAGAAGAATGAAAATAAACCAATGGGGACTGGGCAGCAGGAATAGGCCGCTGCCTATAGGTAAAAAAAAAAAAAAAAAAAAAAAAAAAAAAAAAAAAAAAAAACCAATGGGGACTGGGCAGCAGGAATAGGCCGCTGCCTATAGGTAAAAAAAAAAAAAAAAAAAAAAAAGGAAATTAAAGCAATGGGTACTGGGCAGCAGGAATAGGCCGCTGCCTATAGGTAAAAAAAAAAAAAAGGAAAATGCTAAAAAAAAAAAAAAGAAGGAAAACAAACCAATGGGGACTGGGCAGCATGAATAGGCCGCTGCCTATAGGTAAAAAAAAAAAAAACAAAAAAAACAAAAAAAAAAGAAGAAGGAAATTAAACCAATGGGGACTGGGCAGCAGGAATAGGCCGCTGCCTATAGCTAAAAAAAAAAAAAAAAAAAAAAAAAAAAAAAAAAGAATGAAAATAGGCCAATGTGGACTGGGCAGCAGGAATAGGCCGCTGCCTATAGGTAAAAATAAAAAAAAATGAAAATAAACCTATGTGGATTGGGCAGCAGGAATAGGCCGCTGCATATAGGTTAAAAAAAAATAATAAAATAAATAAAAAAGAAGGAAAATTAACCAATGGGAAATGGGCAGCAGGAATAGGCCGCTGAGTATTGGTAAAAAAAAAAGGAAAATTAACCAATGGGAAATGAGCAGCAGGAATAGGCCGCTGCCTATAGGTAAAAAAAAAAAAAAAACAAAAAAAACAAAAAAAAAAGAAGGAAATTAAACAAATGGGGACTGGGCAGCAGGAATAGGCCGCTGCCTATAGCTTAAAAAAAAAAAAAAAAAAAAAAAAAAAAAAAAAAAAAAAAAAAGAAGGAAAATAAACCAATGGGGACTGGGCAGCAGGAATAGGCCGCTGCCTATAGGTAAAAAAAAAAAAAAAAAAAAAAGAATGAAAATAGGCCAATGGGGACTGGGCAGCAGGAATAGGCCGCTGCCTATAGGTAAAAATAAAAAAAAATGAAAATAAACCAATGGGGACTGGGCAGCAGGAATAGGCCGCTGCATATAGGTTTAAAAAAAATAATAAAATAAATAAAAAAGAAGGAAAATTAACCAATGGGAAATGGGCAGCAGGAATAGGCTGCTGCGTATTGGTAAAAAAAAAAAAAAAGGAAAATTAACCAATGGGAAATGAGCAGCAGGAATAGGCCGCTGCCTATTGGTAAAAAAAAAAAAAAAAAAAAAAAAAAAAAAAGAAGAATGAAAATCAACCAATGGGGACTGGGCTGCAGGAATAGGCCGCTGCCTATAGGTAAAAAAAAAAAATAAAAGAAAAAAAAAAAAAAAAAAAAAAAAAAAAAAAAAAAAAACCAATGGGGACTGGGCAGCAGGAATAGGCCGCTGCCTATAGGTAAAAAAAAAAAAAAAAACAAAAAAAAAAAAAAGAAAAAAAAAAGAAGGAAATTAAACCAATGGGGACTGGGCAGCAGGATTAGGCCGCTGCCTATAGGTAAAAAAAAAAAAAAAAAAAAAAAAAAAAAAAAACCAATGGGGACAGGGCAGCAGGAATAGGCCGCTGCTTATAGATAAAAAAAAAAAAAAAAGGAAAATAAACCAATGGGGACTAGGCAGCAGGAATAGGCCGCTGCCTATAGGTAAAAAAAAAAAAAAAAAAAATGAAAATAAACCAATGGGGACTGTGCAGTAGGAATAGGCCGCTGCCTATAGGTAAAAAAAAAAAAAAAAAAAAAAAAAAAAAAAAAAAAAAAAAAAAAAAAAAAAAAAACCAATGGGGACTGGGCAGCAGGAATAGGCTGCTGCATATAGGTTAAAAAATAATAATAAAATAAATAAAAAAGAAGGAAAATTA
>CM075781.1:57500-60000 GCA_037974665.1 Ehretia macrophylla
AGGCCGCTGCCTATTGGTAAAAAAAAAAAAAAAAAAAAAAAAAGAAGAATGAAAATCAACCAATGGGGACTGGGCAGCAGGAATAGGCCGCTGCATATAGGTTAAAAAAAATAATAAAATAAATAAAAAAGAAACCAATAGGGACTGGGCATCAGGAATATGCTGCTGCCTATAGCTAAAAAAAAAAAAAAAAAAAAAAAAAAAAAGAAGGAAAATAAACCAATGGGGACTGGGCAGCAGGAATGGGCCGCTGCCTATAGGTAAAAAAAAAAAAAAAAAAAAAAAAAAAAAAAAAAAAAAAAAAAAAAAAAAAAAAAAAAAAAAAAAAAAAAAAAAAAAAAACAAAAAAAAAAGAAATTAATCCAATGGGAACTGGGCAGCAGGAATAGGCCGCTGCCTATTGGTAAAAAAAAAAAAAAAAAAAAAAAAAAAAAAAAAAAAAAAGAAGAATGAAAATAAACCAATGGGGACTGGGCAGCAGGAATAGGCCGCTGCCTATAGGTTAAAAAAAAAAAAATGAAAATAAACCAATGAGGACTGGGCAGCAGGAATAGGCCGCTGCCTATAGGTAAAAAAAAAAAAAAAAAAAAAAGAAGAATGAAAATAAACCAATGGGGACTGGGCAGCAGGAATAGGCCACTGCATATAGGTAAAAAAAAAAAAAAAAAAAAAAAAAAAAGATGAAGGAAAATAAACCATTGGAGACTGGGCAGGAGGAATAGGCCGCTGCCTATAGGTAAAAAAAAAAAAGAAAAAAAAAAGAAGGAAAATAAACCAATGGGGACTAGGGAGCAGGAATAGGCCGCTGCCTATAGGTAAAAAAAACAAAAAAAAAAAGAAGGAAATTAAACCAATAGGGACTGGGCAGCAGGAATAGGCCGCTGCCTATAGCTAAAAAAAAAAAAAAAAAGAAAAAAAAAAAAAGGAAAATTAACCAATGGGAAATGGGCAATAAGAATAGGCCGCTGCCTATAGGTAAAAAAAAAAAAAAAAAAAAAAAAACCAATAGGGACTGGGCAGCAGGAATAGGCTGCTGCCTATAGCTAAAAAAAAAAAATAAAAAAAAAAAAATAAAAAAAAAGAAGGAAAATAAACCAATGGGGACTGGGCAGCAGGAATGGGCCGCTGCCTATAGGTAAAAAAAAAATAATAATAAAAAAAATAAAAATGAAAATGAAAATAAACCAATGGGGACTGGGCAGCAGGAATAGGCCGCTGCCTATTGGTAAAAAAATAAATAAATAAATAAAAAAAAAAGAAGAATGAAAATAAATCAATGGGGACTGGGCAGTAGGAATAGGCCGCTGCCTATAGGTAAAAAAAAAAAAAAAAAAAAAAAAAAAAAAAAAAAAAAGAAGGAAAATAAACCAATGGAGACTGGGCAGCAGGAATAGGCCGCTGCCTATAGGTAAAAAAAAAAAAAAAAAAAAAAAGAAGGAAAATAAACCAATGGGGACTGGGTAGCAGGAATAGGCCGCTGCCTAACGGTAAAAAAAACAAAAAAAAAAAAAGAAGGAAATTAAACCAATGGGTACTGGGCAGCAGGAATAGGCCGCTGCCTATAGCTAAAAAAAAAAAAAAAAAGAAAAAAAAAAATAAGGAAAATTAACCAATGGGAAATGGGCAATAAGAATAGGCCGCTGCCTATAGGTAAAAAAAAAAAAAAAAAAAAACCAATAGGGACTGGGCAGCAGGAATAGGCTGCTGCCAATAGCTAAAAAAAAAAAAAAAAAAAAAAAAAAAAAAAAAAAAAAAAAAAACCAATAGGGACTGGGCATCAGGAATATGCTGCTGCCTATAGGTAAAAAAAAAAAAAAAAAAAAAAAAAAAAAAAAAAAAAAAAAAAAAAAAAAAAAAAAAAAAAAAAAAGAAGGAAAATAAACCAATGGGGACTGGGCAGTAGGAATGGGCCGCTGCCTATAGGTAAAAAAAAAAAAAAAAATAAAATAAATAAATTATGAAAATAAACCAATGGGGACTGGGCAGCAGGAATAGGCCGCTGCCTATTGGTAAAAAAAAAAAAAAAAAAAAAAAGAAGAATGAAAATAAACCAATTGGGGCTGGGCAGCAGGAATAGGCCGTTGCCTATAGGTAAAAACAAAAAAAACAAAAAAAAACAAAAAATGAAAATAAACCAATGGGGACTGGGCAGCAGGAATAGGCCGCTGCCTATAGGTAAAAAAAAAAAAAAAGGAAAATGCTAAAAAAGAAAAAAAGAAGGAAAACAAACCAATGGGGACTGAGCAGCAGGAATAGGCCGCTGCCTATTGGTAAAAAAAAATAAAAATAAAAAAAAAAAAAAAAAAAAGGAAAATTAACCAATGGGAAATGTGCAGCAGGAATAGGCCGCTGCCTATTGGTAAAAAAAAAAAAAAAAAAAAAAAAAAAAAAAAAAAAAAAAAAAAAAAAAAAAAAAAAAAAAAAGAAGGAAAATAAACCATTGGAGACTGGGCAGCAGGAATAGGCCGCTGCCTATAGGTAAAAAAAAAAAAAAAAAAAA
>CM075781.1:77500-80000 GCA_037974665.1 Ehretia macrophylla
ACGTTGGTGAACGGTTGCGAAACGACTGCACACGGTGTTGCACGACGGCGCACGATTGGGCCTCCCATGGGGCACCTACTTGGGGCCTCGGATGGTTAACGATTGCACCCAATTGGCCCACGGCTTGGCAAGCACTTGGGGCGCAGTGGGGTCGCGCATCGGGCCCGCCCGGCGAACGATGGTGCGCGCGTGTGGCCCCCATGCCGCACGAATGTCCGCGCATGGGGCGCCCATGCCGCACAGCGATGCGCGCATGGAGCGCCCATGCCGCACGATGGTGCGCGCATGGGGCGCCCATGCCGCACAGCGATGCGCGCATGGGGCGCCCATGCCGCACGATGGCGCGCGCATGGGGCGCCCATGCCGCACAGCGATGCGCGCATGGGGCGCACATGGCGCACGATGGTGCGCGCATGCGTCGCCCATGTAGCACGAAGGTGCGCGCATGGGGCCCCTATGGCGCACGATGGTGCGCGCATGTGGCCCGCATGCCGCACGAATGTGTGCGCATGGGGCGCCCAAGCCGCACAGCGATGCGCGCATGGGGCGCCCATGCCGCACGATGGTGCGCGCATGGGGCGCCCATGCCGCACAGCGATGCGCGCATGGGGCGCCCATGCCGCACGATGGCGCGCGCATGGGTCGCCCATGCCGCTCGATGGTGCGCGCATCGGGCGCACATGGTGCACGATGGTGCGCGCATGGGGCGCCTATGCCGCACAATGGTGCGCGCATGGGGCGCCCATGCCGCACAATGGTGCGCGCATGGGGCACCCATGCCGCACGATGGCGTGCGCATGGGTCGCCCATGCCGCACAGCGATGCGCGCATGGGGCGCCCATGCCGCACGATGGCGCGCACATGCGTCGCCCATGCCGCTCGATGGTGCGCACATCGGGCGCACATGGTGCACGATGGTGCGCGCATATGGCCCGCATGCCGCACGATGGTGCGCGCATGGGGCGCCCATGCCGCACAGCGATGCGCGCATTGGGCGCCCATGCCGCACGATGGCGTACGCATGGGGCGCCCATGCCGCACAGCGATGCGCGCATGGGTCGCCCATGCCGCACGAAGGTGCGCACATGCGTCGCCCATGCCGCTCGATGGTGCGCGCATCGGGCGCACATGGCGCTCGATGGTGCGCGCATGTGGCCCTCATGCCGCACGAAGGTGCGCGCATGGGGCGCCCATGTGGCACGATGGTGCGCTCATCGGGCGCGCATGCCGCACGATGGTGCACGCATGCGGCCCGCATGCCGCACGTTGATGCGCGCATGGGGCGCCCATGCCGCACGAAGGTGCGCGCATGGTGCGCCCATGCTGCACGGTGGTGCTTGCATGTGGCCCGCTTGCCGCACGACGGTGCGCGCATGGGGCGTCAATGCCGCACGATGGTGCGTGCATCTGGCCCCCTTGCCGCACGAAGGTGCGAGCATGGGGCGCCCGTGCCGCACGATGGTGCACGCAAGTGGCGCGCGCTGAGCGCTCAAGGGGCGCTGTTAGGGCACTGTTGGGGCACGGCTGGGTCATTGTTGGGGCAAGACTAGGGCACTGTAGGGGTACACTTGGGGGACGATGGGGGTTGTTGGGGATGGCTTTGGCACTACTAGGGGACGTTGGGCATGACGGGCATTGTTAAGCATTCTGGGGAATTGGGCATGCATAATTTATTATGACACGAATATGGACATTGATATTCTTGTGCAAGTGGTTTCCGAATCTACGAAGTAATCTTAACTTTTGCATTGTCCGACAAGCTGTTCGTCACATTTTGGAGGCGAAATCGATTAATCGGTTTCCCAATCCATTCAAAACTAATTAATCTATGAATTAATATAATTTTCCTGAATTTTCTAGTATTTTTTGCGATTTTTTCCTATTTTTCGTAATTTTTAAATATTAAAAATTAATTTATCGAAAAAAATATTTTTGAATATTATTTAACAAATTAATGTATGAATTAATATAATTTTTTCTGATTTTTCTACTATTTTTTCATATTTTTTGTAATGATTAAATATTAAAAAAAAAATTTCAAATTTTTTTTTTTTTTTAGCATTTGGATATCATATGATATCAATTAGGAGCAAGTTGGGTACAAAGATCATGCCTTATGGGGCCTTTTATAGTGTAAAACACCCATTATGAATCTCTGGCAAAATGTATGCTACAGCTGTCACTTGGGTTTTTGCATTTAAATGTATTATAGGGGGGTATGTGGTGTCAAGCCTCCTGGTCGAGGGCCATGCGGGGGGACGTTGTGGGCACTTCGTGGCACATTGTGGGCTATATCGTGGGCTATATTGTGGGCGGGAATGCCTACCGAGTGAATCACGCTGAGGTATTGCGGTGCATACCCGTGCATTGGGGCTGTGCCACCCCCGCCTCGCGTCCCCAAGCATGTCCCTCGGCGCGGCACCAAGATGGCTAATGAGGAACGTGGTGGCTTCCCTAGCCCCTCATTATCCATCTTGGTGCCGCAACACCGTCGACGTCA
>CM075781.1:85000-87500 GCA_037974665.1 Ehretia macrophylla
TTTGTCTCCATTAATATCAGGGGCAAACCGTTGAAGGCATTGGTGGATACAGGGGCCACCAACAATTTTATGAGGACCGATGTTGCAAACAAGATGGACCTTCGGGTGACCAAGACCCAAGGCCTAATCAAGGCAGCCAACTCCAAGGCTGTGCCTATCATTGGGGTTGCTCGTGGTGTGCGGACCAGGATCGGTGAATGGCAAGGCTATGTCAATTACACCGTAGTGCCATTGGATGACTATGATGTGGTACTCGGGTTGGAGTGGCTTGATGAGGTACGTGCTTTATTGGTTCCATTTGGTAACTCACTTGTATTGACAGGCGGTTCCACGCCATGCACGGTGCCGATGGTGCGAGAAACCAAAGCTGGAGCCAAGACCCTGTCGGCTATGCAGTTGGTGAAAGGGCTAAAACGGCAGGAAGAAACGTACCTGGTGATGGCCCGAGAGGATGAACCAGATGGGGGACCAGACTCTATTCCCCAGTCTGTGCAGGCGGTGCTTAACGAGTATGCTGATATCATGCCAAAGGAGCTGCCCAAACAGTTGCCCCCGAAACGTGAAGTGGAACACAGGATTGAGCTGGTAGAAGGTGCCCAACCACCAGCCCAACCGCCGTACAGGATGGCCCAGAATGAGCTAGCCGAGTTGAAATGGCAGTTGCAAGAGCTTCTTGATGCAGGCATGGTAAGGCCATCCAGTAGCCCGTTTGGTGCCCCGGTGCTGTTCCAGAAAAAGGCCGATGGTTCCCTGAGGATGTGTGTGGACTATAGGGCATTGAACAAGATCACCATCAAGAACAAGTACCCCATCCCACTGATCATCGAGCTGTTCGATCAGTTGAGTGGAGCCCGGGACTTTGCTAAAATTGACTTGCGGTCGGGATATTGGCAAGTCAGGATTGCTGAAGGGGACGAAGCGAAAACGGCCTGCGTGACTAGGTATGGTGCTTATGAATTTCTGGTCATGCCATTTGGTTTAACTAATGCCCCTGCCACTTTTTGTACTTTGATGAATAAGGTGTTCCAGTCCTTCCTGGACAAGTTCGTGGTCGTCTACCTAGACGACATTGTCGTTTACAGCTCGAGTTTGGAGGACCATGTGGTGCATTTGAAGCAGGTTTTCCAAAAGTTGAGGGAGCACGAGCTGTATATCAAGCTGGAGAAGTGCAGCTTTGCCCAGGAGGAGGTACATTTCCTCGGGCATATTGTTGGCAGAGGCAAGATTCGGATGGATCCAGCCAAGGTGCAGGCTATTCTTGACTGGGAGCCGCCCAACGGTGTCCCGCAGTTGCGATCGTTTCTCGGCTTGGTGAACTATTATCGGAGATTTATCAAGGGCTATTCAGCTATTGCCGCTCCATTGACGGATATGCTCAAGAAGAACAGGCCGTGGTCGTGGGACGAGACGTGCCAACGTGTCTTTGAAGCCCTCAAAGTAGCAGTCACAGCCGAGCCGGTGTTGGCGTTACCAGATTTCGGTAAGCCATTTGAGGTGCATATTGATGCCTCTGACTTTGCAATTGGTGGTGTGTTGATGCAGGAAAAAGACCCAATTGCTTATGAGAGACGCAAGGTAAATGCCACGGAACGACGGTACTCGGTACACGAGAAGGAGATGACTGCCGTCGTGCATTGCCTACGGACCTGGCGGCATTATTTGCTTGGGTCGAAGTTCGTGGTGCGAACCGATAATGTGGCTGCAAGTTATTTCCAGACTCAGAAGAAGCTGACCCCCAAGCAAGCCCGGTGGCAAGGATTTCTGGCGGAGTTTGATTTTGTGATGGAATACAAGCCAGACCGTGACAACCGTGTTGCCGATGCACTAAGCAGAAAGGCAGAGCTTGCTACCATTAGCCATCCCACTAGTCCCT
The DNA here is from genome assembly GCA_037974665.1 of Ehretia macrophylla. Lineage (NCBI taxonomy): Eukaryota > Viridiplantae > Streptophyta > Magnoliopsida > Boraginales > Ehretiaceae > Ehretia > Ehretia macrophylla. Next base: position 86,874 of record CM075781.1, read on the forward strand.
TGAATGATAAAATACGTGAGGGGCTGAAGCATGATCCAGTCGCTCAAGGCTTGATCAGTTATGCCAAGGAAGGCAAGACCCGACGGTTTTGGGAAAGGGACGGACTGTTGCTGACGAAGGGTGACCGACTGTATGTGCCAAAGTGGGGAAACCTGAGGCGTGAAATTCTGAAGGAGTGCCATGATTCCTTGTGGGCAGGTCACCCCGGCATGCATCGCACTATGGCCTTGGTGGAAGATGCTTACTATTGGCCACGGATGCGTGATGATGTGGAGACTTATGTGCGGACATGTCTTGTGTGCCAGCAAGACAAGCTTGAGCAGAAACATCCGGCTGGACTCCTACAACCGTTACCGGTGCCGGAGTACCCGTTTGAAAGTGTCACAATGGACTTCATCACTTGCCTGCCGAAGTCAGAGGGGTGTGGCACAATTCTGGTCGTGGTGGACAGGTTTTCAAAGTATGCTGTCTTTATCCCAGCCTCGCCGGATGTTACCGCACAAGAAACAGCCAGACTCTTCATGAGGTACATGGTGAAATGGTGGGGTGTGCCGAAGACAATTGTCAGTGACCGTGACCCTCGTTTCACTGGCAAGTTTTGGTCTGAGCTGTTCAAGTTGCTTGGTT
>CM075781.1:95000-97500 GCA_037974665.1 Ehretia macrophylla
GCACGAATGTGCGCGCATGGGGCGCCCATACCGCACAGTGATGCGCGCATGGGGCGCCCATGCCGCACGATGGTGCGCGCATGGGGCGCCCATGCCGCACAGCGATGCGCGCATGGGGCGCCCATGCCGCACGATGGCGTGCGCATGGGGCGCCAATGCCGCACAGCGATGCGCGCATGGGGCGCACATGGCGCACGATGGTGCGCACATGCGTCGCCCATGCCGCACGAAGGTGCGCGTATGGGGCCCCCATGGCGCACGATGGTGTGCGCATGTGGCCCGCATGCCGCACGAATGTGCGCGCATGGGGTGCCCAAGCCGCACAGCGATACGCGCATGGGGCGCCCATGCCGCACGATGGTGCGCGCATGGGGCGCCCATGCCGCACAGCGATGCGCGAATGGGGCGCCCATGCCGCACGATGGCACGCGCATGGGTCGCCCATGCCGCCCGATGGTGCGCGCATCGGGCGCACATGGCGCACGATGGTGCACACATGGGGCGCCCATGCAGCACGATGGCGCGCGCATGGGTCGCCTATGCCGCACAGCGATGCGCGCATGGGGCGCCCATGCCGCACGATGGCGCGCACATGCGTCGCCCATGCCGCTCGATGGTGCGCGCATCAGGCGCACATGGTGCACGATGGTGCGCGCATGTGGCCCGCATGCCGCACGAAGGTGCGCGCATGGGGCGCCCATGCCGCACAGCGATGCGCGCACCATGGCGCCCATGCCGCACGATGGTGCGCTCATGGGGCACCCATGCCGCACAGCGATGCGCGCACCATGGCGCCCATGCCGCACAATGGTGCGCGCATGGGGCGCCCATGCCGCACAGCGATGCGCGCATTGGGCGCCCATGCGGCACGATGGCGCGCGCATGGGGCGCCCATGCCGCACAGCGATGCGCGCATGGGTCGCCCATGCCGCACGAATGTGGGCACATGCGTCGCCCATGGCGCTCGATGGTGCGCGCATCGGGCGCACATGGCGAACGATGGTACGCGCATGTGGCCCGCATGCCGCACGAAGGTGCGTGCATGGGGCGCCCATGTGGCACGATGGTGTGCGCATGGGGCACCCATGCCGCAGGATGGTGCACGCATGCGGCCCGCATGCCGCGCGTTGATGCGCGCATGGGGCGCCCATCCCGCACGAAGGTGCGCGCATGGTGCGCCCTTGCCGCACGATGGTGCTTGCATGTGGCCCGCATGCCCTACGAAGGTGCACGCATGGGGCGCCTATGCCTCACGATGGTGTGCGTATGTGGCCCGCATGCAGCACAAAGGTGCGTGCATCGGGCTCCCGTGACGCACGATGGTGTACGCAAGTGGTGCGCGCAGGGCGCTCAAGGGGCGCTGTTGGGGCACAGTTGGGGCACGGCTGGGGTACTGTTGGTGCACAGCTGGGGGGACGGTGGGGATACACTTGGGGGACGATGGGGGATGTTAGGGGACGGCTTTGGCACTAGTATGGGACGTTGGGCACGACGGGCAATGTTAAGCATTCGAGGGAATTGGGCATGCGAAATGTATTATGACACGAATGTAGACATTGATATTCTTGTACAATTGGTTTCCGAATTTACGAAGTAATCTTAACTTTTGTATTGTCCGACATGCTGTTCGTCACATTTTGGAGGCGAAATCGATTAATCGGTTTCCCAATCCATTCAAAACTAATTAATCTATGAATTAATATAATTTTCCTGAATTTTCTAGTATTTTTTGCGATTTTTTCCTATTTTCCTTAGTTTTTAAATATTAAAAATTAAATTTTTGAAAAATATATTTTTGAATATTATTAAACAAATTAATGTATGAATTAATATAATTTTTTCTGATTTTTCTACTATTTTTTCTTATTTTTTCCTATTTTTCGTAATTATTAAATATTAAAAAATATTTTTTCAATTTTTTTTTTTTACGCATTTGGATATCATATGATATCAATTAGTAGCAAGATGGGTACAAAGATCATGCCTTATGGGGCCTTTTATAGTGTAAAACACCCATTATGAATCTCTGGCAAAATGTATGCTACTGCTGTCACTTGGGTTTTTGCATTTAAATGTATTATAGGGGGGTATGTGCTGTCAAGCCTCCTGGTCGAGGGCCATGCGGGGGGACGTTGTGGGCACTTCGTGGCACATTATGGGCTATATCGTGGGCTATATTGTGGGCGCGAATGCCTACCGAGTGAATCACGCCGTGGTATTGCGTTGCATACCCGTGCGTTGGGGCTGTGCCACCCCCGCCCCGCGTCCCCAAGCATGTCCCTCGGCGCGGCACAAGGATGGCTAATGAGGAACGTGGTGGCTTCCCTAGCCCCTCATTATCCATCTTGGTGCCGCAACACCGTCGACGTCATTGGGATGGCTAATGAAGGGGCGAGTGGTTGCCTAAGCACAAAACTAGCCATCCCCGTGCCGCCGGCTAGGTACACGTTGGGGGCCATTCCCGTCCCCCGATGTGTCATTGGGCTTGCGTGATGCGCGA
>CM075781.1:107500-110000 GCA_037974665.1 Ehretia macrophylla
TGCACAGCTAGGGGGACGGTGGGGGTACACTTGGGGGACGATGGGGGATGTTAGGGGACGGCTTTGGCACTAGTAGGGGACGTTGGGCACGACGGGCAATGTTAAGCATTCGAGGGAATTGGGCATGCGAAATGTATTATGACACGAATGTAGACATTGATATTCTTGTACAATTGGTTTCCGAATTTACGAAGTAATCTTAACTTTTGCATTGTCCGACAAGCTGTTCGTCGCATTTTGGAGGCGAAATCGATTAATCGGTTTCCCAATCCATTCAAAACTAATTAATCTATGAATTAATATAATTTTCCTGAATTTTCTAGTATTTTTTGCGATTTTTTCCTATTTTCCGTAATTTTTAAATATTAAAATTTAATTTTTCGAAAAAAATATTTTTGAATATTATTTAACAAATTAATGTATGAATTAATATAATTTTTTCTGATTTTTTTTCTATTTTTTCTTATTTTTTCATATTTTTCGTAATTATTAAATATTAAAAAATATTTTTTCAAAATTTTTTTTTACGCATTTGGATATCATATGATATCAATTAGGAGCAAGATGGGTACAAAGATCATGCCTTATGGGGCCTTTTATAGTGTAAAACACCCATTATGAATCTCTCCCAAAATTTATGTTACTGCTGTCATTTGGGTTTTTGCATTTAAATATATTATAGGGGGGTATGTGGTGTCAAGCCTCCTGGTCGAGGGCCATGCGGGGGGACGTTGTGGGCACTTCGTGGCACATCGTGGGCTATATCGTGGGCTATATTGTGGGCGAGAATGCCTACCGAGTGAATCACGCCGAGGTATTGCGTTGCATACCCGTGCGTTGGGGACGTGCCACCACCGCTCCGCGTCCCCCAGCATGTCCCTCGGCGCGGCACAAGGATGGCTAATGAGGAACGTGGTGGCTTCCCTAGCCCCTCATTATCCATCTTGGTGCCGCAACACCGTCGACGTCATTGGGATGGCTAATGAAGGGGCGAGTGGTTGCCCAAGCACAAAACTAGCCATCCCCGTGCCGCCGGCTAGGTACACGTTGGGGGCCATTCCCGTCCCCCGATGTGTCATTGGGCTTGCGTGATGCGCGAATCGCCTAGCACATGTGGCATTGGCTTTTGTTAAGCAACGACGCAAGCGTTACGATGAGACAATTGTTGATGCTTCAATGTCGTGGCGATCCAAGCACCATGCGGCCTTGAAGCTGTCCCCCGGTTGGTTCCGACTTGCCTGTGCGATGCGCGAATCGCCTAGCACAAGACGCCATGGTCCTCGCTGAGTCGTAATGCGACGGACGTGGTCTAGTGTCGTGGCGATCCAAGCACCGCGTGGGCAGGAAGGTAGTTTGCTTGTCCCGTTCCGTGCATACGGGGGGACGGTGGGAGGCATGCGTGACGCGCGAATCGCCTAGCACATGTGGCATTGGCTTTCGTTAAGCAACGACGCGAGCGTTGCGATGAGACGATTGTTGATGCTTCAATGTCGTGGCGATCCAAGCACCGCGTGGCCTGGAAGCCGTCCCCCGGTTGGTTCCGACTTGCCTGTGCGATGCGCGAATCGCCTAGCACACGACGCCATGGTCCTCGCTGAGTCGTAATGCGACGGACGTGGTCTAGTGTCGTGGCGATCCAAGCACCGCGTGGGCAGGAAGGTAGTTTGCTTGTCCCGTTCCGTGCATACGGGGGGACGGTGGGAGGCATGCGTGATGCGCGAATCGCCAAGTACATGTGGCATTGGCTTTCGTTAAGCAACGACGCGAGCGTTGCGATGAGACGATTGTTGATGCTTCAATGTCGTGGCGATCCAAGCACCGCGTGGCCTTGAAGCCATCCCCCGGTTGGTTCCGACTTGCCTGTGCGATGCGCGAATCGCCTAGCACACGACGCCATGGTCCTCGCTGAGTCGTAATGCGACGGACGTGGTCTAGTGTCGTGGTAATCCCAGCACCGCGCAGGCAGGAATGTAGTTTGCTTGTCCCGTTCCATGTATACGAGGGGACGGTAGGGGGCATGCGTGATGCGCGAATCGCCAAGCACCTGTGGCATTGGCTTTCGTTAAGCAACGACGCTAGCTTTGCGGTGAGACGATTGCTGATGCTTCAATGTCGTGGTGATCCAAGCACCGCGTGGCCATGAAGCCGTCCCCCTGTTGGTTCCGACTTGCCTGTGCGATGCGCGAATCGCCTAGCACACGACGCCATGGTCCTCGCTGAGTCGTAATGCGACGGACGTGGTCTAGTGTCTTGGCGATCCAAGCACCGCGTGGGCAGGAAGGTAGTTTGCTTGTCCCGTTCCGTGCATACTGGGGGACGGTGGGAGGCATGCGTGATGCGCGAATCGCCTATCACATGTGGCATTGGCTTTCGTTAAGCAACGACGCGAGCATTGCGATGAGACGATTGTTGATGCTTCAATGTCGTGGCGATCCAAGCACCGCGTGGCCTTGAAGCCGTCCCCCGGTTGGTTCCGACTTGCCTGTGCGTTGCGCGAATC
>CM075781.1:132500-137500 GCA_037974665.1 Ehretia macrophylla
GCACGCGCATGGGTCGCCCATGCCGCACAGCGATGCGCGCATGGGTTGCCCATGCCGCACGAAGGTGCGGACATGCGTCGCCCATGCCGCTCGATGGTGCGCGCATCGGGCGCACATGGCGCACGATGGTGCGCGCATGTGGCCCGCATGCCGCACGAAGGTGCGCGCATGGGGCACCCATGTGGCACGATGGTGCGCTCATCGGGCGCGCATGCCGCACGATGGTGCACGCATGCGGCCCGCATGCCGCACGTTGATGCGCGCATGGGGCGCCCATGCCGCACGAAGGTGCGCCCTTGCCGCACGATGGTGCTTGCATGTGGCCCGCTAGCCGCACGACGGTGCGCGCATGGGGCGCCCATGTCGCACGATGGTGCGCGCCTGTGGCCCGCATGCCGCACGAAGGTGCGCGCGTGGGGCGCCCGTGCCGCACGATGGTGCTCGCAAGTGGCACGCGCGGGCCGCTCAAGGGTCACTGTTGGGGCACTGTTGGGGCACGGCTGGGGTACTGTTGGTGCACAGCTGGGGGGACGGTGGGGGTACACTTGGGGGAAGATGGGGGATGTTAGGGGACGGCTTTGGCACTAGTAGGGGACGTTGGGCACGACGGGCAATGTTAAGCATTCGAGGGAATTGGGCATGCGAAATTTATTATGACACGAATGTAGACATTGATATTCTTGTACAATTGGTTTCCGAATTTACGAAGTAATCTTAACTTTTGCATTGTCCGACAAGCTGTTCGTCACATTTTGGAGGCGAAATCGATTAATCGGTTTCCCAATCCATTCAAAACTAATTAATCTATGAATTAATATAATTTTCCTGAATTTTCTAGTATTTTTTGCGATTTTTTCCTCTTTTCCGTAATTTTTAAATATTAAAAATTAATTTTTCGAAAAAAATATTTTTGAATATTATTTAACAAATTAATGTATGAATTAATATAATTTTTTCTGATTTTTCTACTATTTTTTCTTATTTTTTCCTATTTTTCGTAATTATTAAATATTAAAAAATATTTTTCCAAATTTTTTTTTTTTTACGCATTTGGATATCATATGATATCAATTAGTAGCAAGATGGGTACAAAGATCATGCCTTATGGGGCCTTTTATAGTGTAAAACACCCATTATGAATCTCTGGCAAAATGTATGCTACTGCTGTCACTTGGGTTTTTGCATTTAAATGTATTATAGGGGGGTATGTGGTGTCAAGCCTCCTGGTCGAGGGCTATGCGGGGGGACGTTGTGGGCACTTCGTGGCACATTGTGGGCTATATCGTGGGCTATATCGTGGGCTATATTGTGGGCGCGAATGACTACCGAGTGAATCACGCCAAGGTATTGCGTTGCATACCCGTGCGTTGGGGCTGTGCCACCCCCGCCCCGCTTCCCCAAGCATGTCCCTCGGCGCGGCACAAGGATGGCTAATGAGGAACGTGGTGTCTTCCCTAGCCCCTCATTATCCATCTTGGTGCCACAACACCGTCGACGTCATTGGGATGGCTAATGAAGGGGCGAGTGGTTGCCCAAGCACAAAACTAGCCATCCCCGTGCCGCCGGCTAGGTACACGTTGGGGGCCATTCCCGTCCCCCGATGTGTCATTGGGCTTGCGTGATGCGCGAATCGCCTAGCACATGTGGCATTGGCTTTTGTTAAGCAACGACGCGAGCGTTGCGATGAGACAATTGTTGATGCTTCAATGTCGTGGCGATCCAAGCACCATGCGGCCTTGAAGCTGTCCCTCGGTTGGTTCCGACTTGCCTGTGCGATGCGCGAATCGCCTAGCACACGACGCCATGGTCCTCGCTGAGTCGTAATGCGACGGACGTGGTCTAGTGTCGTGGGGATCCAAGCACCGCGTGGGCAGGAAGGTAGTTTGCTTGTCCCGTTCCGTGCATACGGGGGGACGGTGGGAGGCATGCGTGATGCGCGAATCGCCTAGCACATGTGGCATTGGCTTTCGTTAAGCAACGACGCGAGCGTTGCGATGAGACGATTGTTGATGCTTCAATGTCGTGGCGATCCAAGCACCGCGTGGCCTGGAAGTCGTCCCCCGGTTGGTTCCGACTTGCCTGTGCGATGCGCGAATCGCCTAGCACACGACGCCATGGTCCTCGCTGAGTCGTAATGCGACGGACGTGGTCTAGTGTCGTGGCGATCCAAGCACCGCGTGGGCAGGAAGATAGTTTGCTTGTCCCGTTCCGTGCATACGGGGGGACGGTGGGAGGCATGCGTGATGCGCGAATCGCCTAGCACATGTGGCATTGGCTTTCGTTAAGCAACGACGCGAGCGTTGCGATGAGACGATTGTTGATGCTTCAATGTCGTGGCGATGCAAGCACCGCGTGGCCTTGAAGTCGTCCCCCGGGTGGTTCCGACTTGCCTGTGCGATGCGCGAATCCCCTAGCACACGCCGCCATGGTCCTCGCTAAGTCGTAATGCGACGGACGTGGTCTAGTGTCGTGGCGATCCAAGCACCGCGTGGGCAGGAAGGTAGTTTGCTTGTCCCGTTCCGTGCATACAGGGGGACGGTGGGAGGCATGCGTGATGCGCGAATCGCCTAGCACATGTGGCATTGGCTTTCGTTAAGCAACGACGCGAGCGTTGCGATGAGACGATTGTTGATGCTTCAATGTCGTGGCGATCCAAGCACCGCGTGGCCTTGAAGCCGTCCCCCGGTTGGTTCCGACTTGCCTGTGCGATGCGCGAATCGCCTAGCACACGACGCCATGGTCCTCGCTGAGTCGTAATGCGACGACGTGGTCTAGTGTCGTGGCGATCCAAGCACCGCGTAGGCAGGAAGGTAGTTTGCTTGTCCCGTTCTGTGCATATGGGGGGACGGTGGGAGGCATGCTTGATGTGCGAATCGCCTAGCACATTTGGCATTGGCTTTCGTTAAGCAACGATGCGAGCGTTGCGATGAGACGATTGTTGATGCTTCAATGTCGTGGCGATCCAAGCACCGCGTGGCCTTGAAGCCGTCCCCCGGTTGGTTCCGACTTGCCTGTGCGATGCGCGAATCGCCTAGCACACGACGCCATGGTCCTCGCTGAGTCGTAATGCGACGGACGTGGTCTAGTGTCGTGGCGATCCAAGCACCGCGTGGGCAGGAAGGTAGTTGGTTGTCCCGTTCCGTGCATACAGGGGGACGGTGGGAGGCATGCGTGTTGCGCGAATCGCCTAGCACATGTGGCATTGGCTTTCGTTAAGCAACGACGCGAGCGTTGCGATGAGACGATTGTTGATGCTTCAATGTCGTGGCGATCCAAGCACCGCGTGGCCTTGAAGCCGTCCCCCGGTTGGTTCCGACTTGCCTGTGCGATGCGCGAATCGCCTAGCACACGACGCCATGGTCCTCGCTGAGTCGTAATGCGACGACGTGGTCTAGTGTCGTGGCGATCCAAGCACTGCGTGGGCATGAATGTAGTGTGCCTGTCCCATTCCATGCATATGGGGCATGCGCGATGTGCGAATCACCTAGCACACGGCCTTGGCTTTCGTTAAGTGACGACGCGAGTGTTGCGATGAGACGATTGTTGATGCTTCAATGTCGTGGCGATCCAAGCACCGCGTGGCCTTGAAGCCGTCCCCCGGTTGGTTCCGACTTGCCTGTGCGATGCGCGAATCGCCTAGCACACGACGCCATGGTCCTCGCTGAGTCGTAATGCGACGGACGTGGTCTAGTGTCGTGGCGATCCAAGCACCACGTGGGCAGGAAGGTAGTTGGTTGTCCCGTTCTGTGCATGCAGGGGGACTGTGGGAGGCATGCGTGATGCGCGAATCGCCTAGCACATGTGGCATTGGCTTTCGTTAAGCAACGACGCGAGCGTTGCGATGAGACGATTGTTGATGCTTCAATGTCGTGGCGATCCAAGCACCGCGTGGCCTTGAAGCCGTCCCCCGGTTGGTTCCGACTTGCCTGTGCGTTGCGCGAATCGCCTAGCACACGACGCCATGGTCCTCGCTGAGTCGTAATGCGACGGACGTGGTCTAGTGTCTTGGCGATCCAAGCACCGCGTGGGCAGGAAGGTAGTTTGCTTGTCCCGTTCCGTGCATACGGGGGGACGGTGGGAGGCATGCGTGATGCGCGAATCGCCTAGCACATGTGGCATTGGCTTTCGTTATGCAACGACGCGAGCGTTGCGATGAGACGATTGTTGATGCTTCAATGTCGTGGCAATCCAAGCACCATGCGGGCTTGAAGCCGTCCCCTTGTTGGTTCCAACTTGCCTGTGCGATGCGCGAATCGCCTAGCACACGACGCCATGGTCCTCGCTGAGTCGTAATGCAACGACGTGGTCTAGTGTCGTGGCGATCCAAGCACCGCGTGGGAGGAAGGTAGTTTGCTTGTCCCGTTCCGTGCATACGGGGGGACGGTGGGAGGCATGCGTGATGCGCGAATCGCCTAGCACATGTGGTATTGGCTTTCGTTAAGCAACGACGCGAGCGTTGCGATGAGACGATTGTTGATGCTTCAATGTCGTGGCAATCCAAGCACCGCGTGGCCTTGAAGCCGTCCCCCGGTTGGTTCCGACTTGCCTGTACGATGCGCGAATGGCCTAGCACACGACGCCATGGTCCTCGCTGAGTCGTAATGCGACGGACGTGGTCTAGTGTCTTGGCGATCCAAGCACCGCGTGGGCAGGAAGGTAGTTTGCTTGTCCCGTTCCGTGCATATAGGGGGACGGTGGGAGGCATGCGTGACGCGCGAATCGCCTAGCACATGTGGCATTGGCTTTCGTTAAGCAACGACGCGAGCGTTGCGATGAGACGATTGTTGATGCTTCAATGTCGTGGCAAACCAAGCACCATGCGGCCTTGAAGCCGTCCCCCTGTTGGTTCCGACTTGCCTGTGCGATGCGCGAATCGCCTAGCACACGACGCCATGGTCCTCGCTGAGTCATAATGCGACGGACGTGGTCTAGTGTCGTGGCGATCCAAGCACCGCGTGGGCAGGAAGGTAGTTTGCTTGTCCCGTTCCGTGCATACGGGG
>CM075781.1:152500-155000 GCA_037974665.1 Ehretia macrophylla
GGTTATGCTGCCCCTATCTTCGGTACGGATGGGCACGTTGGTGAACGGTTGCGGCACGACTGCACACGGTGTTGCACGACGGCGCACGATTGGGCCTCCCATGAGTGAGCACCTACTTGGGGCACCTACTTGGGGCACCTACTTGGGGCACCTACTTGGGGCACATACTTGGGGCCTCGGATGGTTAATGTTTGCACCCAATTGGTCCACGGCTTGGCAAGCAGTTGGGGCGCAGTGGTGTCGCGCATGGGGCCCCCATGGCGCACGATGGTACGCGCATGTGGCCCGCATGCCGCACGAAGGTGCGCGCATGGGGCGCCCATGCCGCACAGCGATGCGCGCATGGGGCGCCCATGCCGCACGATGGTGCGCACATGGGGAGCTCATGCCGCACAGCGATGCACGAATGGGGCACCCATGCCGCACGATGGCGCGCGCATGGGGCGCCCATGCCGCACAGCGATGCGCGCATGGGGCGCACATGGCGCACGATGGTGCGCGCATGTGGCCCGCATGCCGCACGAAGGTACGCGCATGGGGCGCCCATGCCGCACAGCGATGCGCTCATGGGGCGCCCATGCCGCACGATGGTGCACACTTGGGGCCCCCATGCCGCACAGCGATGCGCGCATTGGGCGCCCATGCCGCATGATGGCGCGCGCATGGGGCGCCCATGCCGCACAGCGATGCGCGAATGGGTCGCCCATGCCGCACAGCGATGCACGCATGGGTCGCCCATGCCGCACGAAGGTGCGCACATGCGTCGTCCATGCCGCTCGATGGTGCGCGCATCGGGCGCACATGGCGCACGATGGTGCGCGCATGTGGCCCGCATGCCGCACGAAGGTGCGCGCATGGGGCGCCCATGCCGCACAGCGATGCGCGCACCATGGCGCCCATGCCGCACGATGGTGCGCGCATGGGGCGCCCATGCCGCACAGCGATGCGCGCATGGGGCGCCCATGCCGCTCAGCGATGCGCGCATGGGGCGCCCATGCCGCACGATGGCGCGCGCATGGGGCACCCATGCCGCACAGTGATGCGCGCATGGGTTGCCCATGCCGCACGAAGGTGCGCACATGCGTCGCCCTTGCCGCTCGATGGTACACGTATCGGGCGCACATGGCGCACGATGGTGCGCGCATGTTGTCCGCATGCCGCACGAAGGTGCGTGCATAGGGCGCCCATGCCGCACAGTGATGCGCGCATGTGGCCCCAATGCCTCACGGAGGTGCGTGCATGGGGCGCCCATGTGGCATGATGGTGTGTTCATCGGGCGCGCATGCCGCACGATGGTGCGCGCATGGGGCACCCATGCCGCACGATGGTGCGCGCATAGGGCGCCCATGCCACACGAAGGTGCGCGCATGGGGCGCCCATGCCACACGAAGGTGCGCGCATGGTACGCCCATGCCGCATGATGGTGCTTGCATGTGGCCCGCATGCCGCACGATGGTGCTCGCATCGGGCGCCCATGCCGTACGATGGTGCACGCATGTGGCCCGCATGCCGCACGAAGGTGCGTGCATGGGGTGCCTGTGCAGCACGATGATGCGCGCAAGTGGCGCGCGCGGGCCGCTCAAGGGGTGCTGTTAGGGCACTGTTGGGCCACGGCTGGGGCACGGCTGGGGGACGGTGGGGGTACACTTGGTGGACGATGGGGGATGTTAGGGGACGGCTTTGGCACTAGGAGGTGACGTTGGGCACGACGGGCAATGTTAAGCATTCGAGGGAATTGGGCATGCGAAATGTATTATGACACGAATGTAGACATTGATTTTCTTGTACAATTGGTTTCCGAATTTACGAAGTAATCTTAACTTTTGCCTTGTCCGACAAGCTATTCGTCACATTTGGGAGGGGAAATCGATTAATCGGTTTCCTAATCCATCCAAAACTAATTAATCTATGAATTAATATAATTTTCCTGAATTTTCTAGTATTTTTTGCGATTTTTTCCTATTTTCTGTAATTTTTAAATATTAAAAAGTAATTTTTTGAAAAAAATATTTTTGAATATTATTTAACAAATTAATGTATGAATTAATATAATTTTTTTTTGATTTTTCTACTATTTTTTCTTATTTTTTCCTATTTTTCGTAATTATTAAATATTAAAAAAAAAATTTCATATTTTTTTTTTACGCATTTGGATATCATATGATATTAATTAGTAGCAAGATGGGTACAAAGATCATGCCTTATGGGGCCTTTTATAGTGTAAAACACCCATTATGAATCTCTGGAAAAATGTATGCTACTGCTGTCACTTGGGTTTTTGCATTTAAATGTATTATAGGGGGGTATGTGGTGTCAAGCCTCCTGGTCGAGGGCCATGCGAGGGGACGTTGTGGGCACTTCGTGGCACATTGTGGGCTATATCGTGGGCTATATCGTGGGCTATATTATGGGCGCGAATGCCTACCGAGTGAATCACGCCGAGGTATTGCGTTGCATACCCGTGTGTTGGGACCGTGCCACCCCCGCCCCGCGTCCCCAA
>CM075781.1:165000-167500 GCA_037974665.1 Ehretia macrophylla
TAAGGCGCCCATGCCGCACAGTGATGCGCGCATGGGGCACCCTTGCCGCATGATGGTGCGCGCATGGGGAGCCCATGCCGCACAATGATGTGCGCATGGGACACCCATGCCGCACGATGGCGCGTGCATGGGGCGCCCATGCCGCACAGCGATGCGCGCATGGGGCGCACATGGCGCACGATAGTGCGCGCATATGGCCCGCATGCCGCACGAAGGTGTACGTATGGGGCGCCCATGCCGCACAGAGATGCGCACATGGGGCACCCATGCCGCACGAAGGTGCGCGGATAGGGCACCCATGCCGCACAGCGATGCGCGTATTGGGCGCCCATGCCGCACGATGGAGCGCGCATGGGGCGCCCATGCCGCACAACGATGCGCGCTTCGGTCGCCCATGCCGCACGAAGGTGCGCACATGGGGCGCCCATGCCGCTAGATGGTGCGCATATCGGGTGCACATGGCGTACGATGGTGCGCGCATGTGGCCCGCATGCTGCACGAAGGTGTGCGCATTGGGCGCCCATGCCGCACAGCGATGCGCGCATGCGTCGCCCATGCCGCACGATGGTGCGCTCATGCGGCGCCCATGCCGCACAGCGATGCGCGCATGGGGCGCCCATGCCGCACGATGGCGCGCGTACGGGGCGCCCATGCCGCACAGCGATGCTCGCATGGGTCACCCATGCCGCACGAAGGTGCGCACATGCGTCGCCCATGCCGCTCGATGGGGCGCGCATCGGGCGCGCATGCCGCACGAGGGGGCGGCCATGTGGCCCGCATGCCGCACGAACGTGCGCGAATGGGGCGCCCATGCCGCACAGTGATGCGCGCACCATGGCGCCCATGCCGCACGATGGTGCGCGCATGGGGCGCCCATGCCGCACAGCGATGCGCGCATGGGCCACCCATGCCGCAAAATGGTGCACGCATGGGGCGCCCATGCCGCACAGCGATGCGCGCATGGGGCACCCATGCCGCACGATGGCGCGCGCATGGGGCACCCATGCCGCACAGCGATGCGCGCATGGGTCGCCCATGCCGCACGAAGGTGCGCACATGCGTCGTCATTGCCGCTCGATGGTGCGCGCATCGGGCGCACATGGAGCACGATGGTGTGCGCAATTTGGCTCGCATGTCGCACGAAGGTGCGCGCATGGGGCGCCCATGCCGCACAGCGATGCGCGCATGTGGCCCCAATGCCGCACGAAGGTGCGCGCATGGGGCGCCCATGTGGCACGATGGTGCACTCATCGGGCGCGCATGCCGCACGATGGTGCACGCATGCGGCCCGCATGCCGCACGATGGTGCGCGCATGGGGCGTCCATGCCGCATGAATGTGCGCGCATGGTGCGCCCTTGCCGCACGATGGTGCTTGCATATGGCTCGCATGTCGCAGGATGGTGCGCGCATGAGGTGCCCATGCCGCACGATGGTGCGAGCATGTAGCTCGCATGCCGCACGAAGGTACGCGTATGGGGCGCCCGTGACGCACGATGGTGCTTGCAAGTGGCACGCGCGGGCCGCTCAAGGGGCGCTGTTGGGGCACTGTTGGGGCACGCCTGGGGCACTGTTGGGGCACTGCTAGGGGACGGTGGGGGTATACTTGGGGGACGATGGGGGATGTTGGGGGACGGCTTTTGCACTAGTACGGGACGTTGGGCATGACGGGCAATGTTAAGCATTCGAGGGAATTGGGCATGCGAAATGTATTATGACACGAATGTAGACATTGATATTCTTGTACAAGTGGTTTCCGAATCTACGAAGTAGTCTTAACTTTTGCCTTGTCCGACAAGCTATTCGTCACATTTGGGAGGGGAAATCGATTAATCGGTTTCCCAATCAATCCAAAACTAATTAATCTATGAATTAATATAATTTTCCTGAATTTTCTAGTATTTTTTGCGATTTTTTCCTATTTTCCGTAATTTTTAAATATTAAAAATTAATTTTTCGAAAAAAATATTTTTGAATATTTTTTAACAAATTAATGTATGAATTAATATAATTTTTTTTTGATTTTTCTACTATTCTTTCTTATTTTTTCCTATTTTTCGTAATTATTAAATATTAAAAAAAAAAATTCAAAATTTTTTTTTTTTACGCATTTGGATATCATATGATCTCAATTAGTAGCAAGATGGGTACAATGATCATGCCTTATGGGGCCTTTCATAGTGTAAAACACCCATTATGAATCTCTGGAAAAATGTATGCTACTGCTGTAACTTGGGTTTTTGCATTTAAATGCATTATAGGGGGGTATGTGGTGTCAAGCCTCCTGGTCGAGGGCCATGCGAGGGGACGTTGTGGGCACTTCGTGGCACATTGTGGGCTATATCGTGGGCTATATCGTGGGCTATATTGTGGGCGCGAATGCCTACCGAGTGAATCACGCTGAGGTATTGCGTTGCATACCCGTGCGTTGGGGCAGTGCCACCCCCGCCCCGCGTCCCCAAGCATGTCCCTCGGCGCGGCACACGGATGGCTAATGAGGAA
>CM075781.1:177500-180000 GCA_037974665.1 Ehretia macrophylla
TTGGTTTCCGAATTTACGAAGTAATCTTAACTTTTGCCTTGTCCGACAAGCTATTCGTCACATTTGGGAGGGGAAATCGATTAATCGGATTCCCAATCCATCCAAAACTAATTAATCTATGAATTAATATAATTTTCCTGAATTTTCTAATATTTTTTGCGATTTTTTCCTATTTTCCGTAATTTTTAAATATTAAAAAATAATTTTTCGAAAAAAATATTTTTGAATATTATTTAACAAATTAATGTATGAATTAATATAATTTTTTTTGATTTTTCTACTATTTTTTCTTATTTTTTCCTATTTTTCGTAATTATTAAATATTAAAAAAAAAAATTTCAAAATTTTTTTTTTTTACGCATTTGGATATCATATGATATCAATTAGTAGCAAGATGGGTACAAAGATCATGCCTTATGGGGCCTTTTATAGTGTAAAACACCCATTATGAATCTCTGGAAAAATGTATGCTACTGCTGTCACTTGGGTTTTTGCATTTAAATGTATTATAGGGGGGTATGTGGTGTCAAGCCTCCTGGTCGAGGGCCATGCGAGGGGACGTTGTGGGCACTTCGTGGCACATTGTGGGCTATATCGTGGGCTATATTATGGGCGCGAATGCCTACCGAGTGAATCACGCCGAGGTATTGCGTTGCATACCCGTGCGTTGGGGCCGTGCCACTCCCGCCCCGTGTCAGCAAGCATGTCCCTCGGCGCGGCACACGGATGGCTAATGAGGAACGTGGTGGCTTCCCTAGCCCCTCATTATCCATCTTGGTGCTGCAACACCGTCGACGTCATTGGGATGGCTAATGAAGGGGCGAGTGGTTGCCCAAGCACAAAACTAGCCATCCCCGTGCCGCCGGCTAGGTACACGTTGGGGGCCATTCCCGTCCCCCGATGTGTCATTGGGCTTGCGTGATGCGCGAATCGCCTAGCACATGTGGCATTGGCTTTTGTTAAGCAACGACGCGAGCGTTGCGATGAGACAATTGTTGATGCTTTAATGTCGTGGCGATCCAAGCACCATGCGACCTTGAAGCCGTCCCTCGGTTGGTTCCGACTTGCCTGTGTGATGCGCGAATCGCCTAGCACACGACGCCATGGTCCTCGCTGAATCGTAATGCGACGGACGTGGTCTAGTGTCGTGGCGATCCAAGCACCGCATGGGCAGGAAGGTAGTTTGCTTGTCCCGTTCCGTGCATACGGGGGGACGGTGGGAGGCATGCGTGACGCGTGAATCGCCTAGCCCATGTGGCATTGGCTTTCATTACGCAACGATGCGAGCGTTGTGATGAGATGATTGTTGATGCTTCAATGTCGTGGCGATCCAAGCACCGCGTGGCCTTGAAGCCATCCCCCGGTTGGTTCCGACTTGCCTGTGTGATGTGCGAATTGCCTAGCACACGACGCCATGGTCCTTGCTGAGTCGTAATGCGACGGACGTGGTCTAGTGTCGTGGCGATCCAAGCATCGCGTGGGCAGGAAGGTAGTTTGCTTGTCCCGTTCCGTGCATACGGGGGGACGGTGGGAGGCATGCGTGATGCGCGAATCGCCTAGTACATGTGGCATTGGCTTTCTTTAAGAAACGACGCGAGCGTTGCGATGAGACGATTGTTGATGCTTCAATGTCGTGGCGATCCAAGCACCGCGTGGCCTTGAAGCCGTTCCCCGGTTGGTTCCGACGTGCCTGTGCGATGCGCGAATCGCCTAGCACACGACGCCATGGTCCTCGCTTAGTCGTAATGCGACGGACGTGGTCTAGTGTCTTGGTGATCCAAGCACCGCGTGGGCAGGAAGGTAGTTTGCTTGTCCCGTTCCGTGCATACGGGGGGACGGTGGGAGGCATGCGTGATGCGCGAATCGCCTAGCACATGTGGCATTGGCTTTCGTTAAGCAACGACGCGAGCGTTGCGATGAGACGATTGTTGATGCTTCAATGTCGTGGCGATCCAAGCACCGCGTGGCCTTGAAGCCGTCCCCCGGTTGGTTCCGACTTGCCTGTGCGATGCGCGAATCGCCTAGCACACGACGCCATGGTCCTCGCTGAGTCGTAATGCGACGGACGTGGTCTAGTGTCTCGGCGATCCAAGCACCGCGTGGGAAGGAAGGTAGTTTGCTTGTCCCGTTCCGTGCATACGGGGGGACGGTGGGAGGCATGCGTGACGCGTGAATCGCCTAGCACATGTGGCATTGGCATTCATTAAGCAACGACGCGAGCGTTGTGATGAGATGATTGTTGATGCTTCAATGTCGTGGCGATCCAAGCACCGCGTGGCCTTGAAGCCGTCCCCCGGTTGGTTCCGACTTGCCTGTGTGATGTGCGAATTGCCTAGCACACGATGCCATGGTCCTCGCTGAGTCGTAATGTGACGGACGTGGTCTAGTGTCGTGGCGATCCAAGCACCGCATGGGCAGGAAGGTAGTTTGCTTGTCCCGTTCCGTGCATACGGGGGGACGGTGGGTGGCATGCGTGATGCGCGAATCGTCTAGCACATGT
>CM075781.1:190000-192500 GCA_037974665.1 Ehretia macrophylla
GGTGCGCGCATGTGGCCCGCATGCCGCACGAAGGTGCGCGCATGGGGCGCCCGTGCCGCACGATGGTGCGCGTATGTGGCGCGCGCGGGCCGCTCAAGTGTCGCTGTTGGGGCACTGTTGGGGCACGGTTGGGGTACTGTTGGTGCACAGCTGGGGTACGGTGGGGGTACACTTGGGGGACGATGGGAGATGTTAGGGGACGGCTTTGGCACTAGTAGGGGACGTTGTGCACGATGGGCAATGTTAAGCATTCGAGGGAATTGGGCATGCGAAATGTATTATGACACGAATGTAGACATTGATATTCTTGTACAATTGGTTTCCGAATTTACGAAGTAATCTTAACTTTTGCCTTGTCCGACAAGCTATTCGTCACATTTGGGAGGGGAAATCGATTAATCGGTTTTCCAATCCATCCAAAACTAATTAATCTATGAATTAATATAATTTTCCTGAATTTTCTAGTATTTTTTGCGATTTTTTCCTATTTTCCGTAATTTTTAAATATTAAAAATTAATTTTTCGAAAAAAATATTTTTGAATATTATTTAACAAATTAATGTATGAATTAATATAATTTTTTTTGATTTTTCTACTATTTTTTCTTATTTTTTCCTATTTTTCGTAATTATTAAATATTAAAAAAAAATTTCAAAAATTTTTTTTTTTACGCATTTGGATATCATATGATATCAATTAGTAGCAAGATGGGTACAAAGATCATGCCTTATGGGGCCTTTTATAGTGTAAAACACCCATTATGAATCTCTGGAAAAATGTATGCTACTGCGGTCACTTGGGTTTTTGCATTTAAATGTATTATAGGGGGGTATGTGGTGTCAAGCCTCCTGGTCGAGGGCCATGCGAGGGGACGTTGTGGGCACTTCGTGGCACATTGTGGGCTATATCGTGGGCTATATCGTGGGCTATATTGTGGGCGCGAATGCCTACCGAGTGAATCACGCCGAGGTATTGCGTTGCATACCCGTGCGTTGGGGCCGTGCCACCCCCGCCCCGCGTCCCCAAGCATGTCCCTCGGCGTGGCACACGGATGGCTAAGGAGGAACGTGGTGGCTTCCCTAGGCCCTCATTATCCATCTTGGTGCCGCAACACCGTCGACGTCATTGGGATGGCTAATGAAGGGGCGAGTGGTTGCCCAAGCACAAAACTAGCCATCCCCGTGCCGTCGGCTAAGTACACGTTGGGGGCCATTCCCGTCCCCCGATGTGTCATTGGGCTTGCGTGTTGCGCGAATCGCCTAGCACATGTGGCATTGGCTTTTGTTAAGCAACGACGCGAGCGTTGCGATGAGACAATTGTTGATGCTTCAATGTCGTGGCGATCCAAGCACCATGCGGCCTTGAAGCCGTCCCTCGGTTGGTTCCAACTTGCCTGTGCGATGCGCAAATTGCCTAGCAAACGACGCCATGGTCCTCGCTGAGTCGTAATGCGACGGACGTGGTCTAGTATCGTGGTGATCCAAGCACCGCGTAGGCAGAAAGGTAGTTTGCTTAACCCGTTCCGTGCATAAGGGGGGACAGTATGGGGCATGCGTGATGCGCGAATCGCCTAGCACATGTGGCATTGGCTTTCGTTTAGCAACGACGTGAGCGTTGCGATGAGACGATTGTTGATGGTTCAATGTCGTGGCGATCCAAGCACCGCGCGGCCTTGAAGCCGTCCCCCGGTTGGTTCCAACTTGCCTGTGCGTTGCGCGAATCGCATAGCACACGATGCCATGGTCCTCGCTGAGTCGTAATGCGACGAACGTGGTCTAGTGTCGTGGCGATCCAAGCACCGCGTGGGCAGGAAGGTAGTTTGCTTGTCCCGTTCCATGCATACGGGGGGACGGTGGGAGGCATGCGTGATGCGCGAATCGCCTATCACATGTGGCATTGGCTTTCGTTAAGCAACGACGTGAGCGTTGCGATGAGACGATTGTTGATGCTTCAATGTTGTGGCGATCCAAGCACCGCGAGGCCTTGAAGCCGTCCCCCGGTTGGTTTTGACTTGTCTATGCGATGCACGAATCGCCTAGCACACGACGCCATGGTCCTCGCTGAGTCGTAATGCGACGGACGTGGTCTAGTGTCATGGCGATCCAAGCACCGCGTGGGCAGGAAGGTAGTTTGCGCGTCCCGTTTCGTGAATACGGGGGGACGGTGGGAGGAATGCGTGATGCACGAATCGCCTAGCACATGTGGCATTGGCTTTCGTTAAGCAACGACGCGAGCGTTGCGATGAGACGATTGTTGATGCTTCAATGTCGTGGCAATCCAAGCACCATGCGGCCTTGAAGCCGTCCCCCTGTTCGTTCCGACTTGCCTGTGCGATGCGCGAATCGCCTAGCACACGACGCCGTGGTCCTCGCTGAGTCGTAATGCGACGGACGTGGTCTAGTGTCGTGGTGATCCAAGCACCGCGTGGGCAGGAAGGTAGTTTGCTTGTCCCGTTCCGTGCATACGGGGGGACGGTGGGAGGCCTGTGTGATGCGCGAAT
>CM075781.1:200000-205000 GCA_037974665.1 Ehretia macrophylla
GGCACGTTGGTGAACGGTTGCGGCACGACTGCACACGGTGTTGCATGACGGCGCACGATTGGGCCTCCCTTGAGTGGGCACCAACTTGGGGCACCTACTTGGGGCACCTACTTGGGGCACCTACTTGGGGCACATACTTGGGGCCTCGGATGGTTAATGTTTGCACCCAATTGGTCCACGGATTGGCAAGCAGTTGGGGCGCAGTGGTGTCGCGCATGGGGCCCCCATGGCGCACGATGGTGCGCGCATGTGGCCTGCATGCCGCACGAAGGTGCGCGCATGGGGCGCCCATGCCGCACGATGGTGCGCGCATGGGGAGCCCATGCCGCACAGCGATGCGCGCATGGGGCACCCATGCCGCACGATGGCGCGCGCATGGGGCGCCCATGCCGCACAGCGATGCGCGCATGGGGCGCACATGGCGCACGATGGTGCGCGCATGTGGCCCGCATGCCTCACGAAGGTACGCGCATGGGGCGCCCATGCCGCACAACGATGCGCGCATGGGGCGCCCATGCCGCACGATGGTGCGCGCATGGGGCCCCCATGCCGCACAGCGATGCGCGCATGGGGCGCCCATGCCGCACGATGGCGCGCGCATGGGGCGCCCATGCCGCACAGCGATGCGCGCATGGGTCGCCCATGCCGCACAGCGATGCGTGCATGGGTCGCCCATGCCGCACTAAGGTGCGCACATGCGTCGCCCATGCCGCTCGATGGTGCGCGCATCGGGCGCACATGGCGCACGATGGTGCGCACATGTGGCCCGCATGCCGCACGAAGGTGCGCGCATGGGGCGCCCATGCCGCACAGCGATGCGCGCATGCGTCGCCCATGCCGCACGATGGTGCGCTCATGGGGCGCCCATGCCGCACGATGGCGCGCGCACGGGGCGCCCATGCCGCACAGCGATGCGCGCATGGGTCGCCCATGCCGCACGAAGGTGCGCACATGCGTCGCCCATGCCGCTCGATGGTGCGCGCATCGGGCGCACATGGCGCACGATGGTGCGCGCATGTGGCCCGCATGCCGCACGAAGGTGCGCGCATGGGGCGCCCATGCCGCACAGCGATGCGCGCATGGGGCGCCCATGCCGCACGATGGCGCGCGCATGGGGCACCCATGCCGTAAAGCGATGCGCGCATGGGTCGCCCATGCCGCACGAAGGTGCGCACATGCGTTGCCCTTGCCGCTCGATGGTGCGCGCATCGGGCGCACATGGCGCACGATGGTGCGCGCATGTGGCCCGCATGACGCACGAAGGTGCGCGCATGGGGCGCCCATGCCGCACAGCGATGCGCGCATGTGGCCCCAATGCCGCACGAAGGTGCGCGCATGGGGCGCCCATGTGGCACGATGGAGCGTTCATCGGGCGCGCATGCCGCACGATGGTGCACGCATGCGGCCCGCATGCCGCACGTTGATGCGCGCATGGGGCGCCCATTCCGCACGAAGGTGCGCGCATGGTGCGCCCTTGCCGCACGATGGTGCTTGCATGTGGCCCGCTTGCCGCACTATGGTACGCGCATGGGACGCCCATGCCGCACGATGGTGCGCGCATGTGGCCCGCATGCCGCACGAAGGTGCGCGCATGGGGCGCCCGTGCCGCAAGATGGTGCGCGCAAGTGGCGCGCGCGGGCCGCTCAAGGGTCGCTGTTGGGGCACTGTTGGGGCACGGCTGGGGTACTGTTGGTGCACAGCTGGGGGACGGTGGGGGTACACTTGGGGGATGATGGGGGATGTTAGGGGACGGCTTTGGCACTAGTAGGGGACGTTGGGCACGACGGGCAATGTTAAGCATTCGAGGGAATTGGGCCTGCGAAATGTATTATGACACGAATGTAGACATTGATATTCTTGTACAATTGGTTTCCGAATTTACGAAGTAATCTTAACTTTTGCCTTGTCCGACAAGCTATTCGTCACATTTGGGAGGGGAAATCGATTAATCGGTTTCCCAATCCATCCAAAACTAATTAATCTATGAATTAATATAATTTTCTTGAATTTTCTAGTATTTTTTGCGATTTTTTCCTATTTTCCGTAATTTTTAAATATTAAAAATTAATTTTTCAAAAAAAATATTTTTGAATATTATTTAACAAATTAATGTATGAATTAATATAATTTTTTTTTGATTTTTCTACTATTTTTTCTTATTTTTTCCTATTTTTCGTAATTATTAAATATTAAAAAAAAATTTCAAAATTTTTTTTTTTTACGCATTTGGATATCATATGATATCAATTAGTAGCAAGATGGGTACAAAGATCATGCCTTATGGGGCCTTTTATAGTGTAAAACACCCATTATGAATCTCTGGAAAAATGTATGCTACTGCTGTCACTTGGGTTTTTGCATTTAAATGTATTATAGGGGGGTATGTGGTGTCAAGCCTCCTGGTCGAGGGCCATGAGAGGGGACGTTGTGGGCACTTCGTGGCACATTGTGGGCTATATCGTGGGCTATATCGTGGGCTATATTGTGGGCGCGAATGCCTACCGAGTGAATCACGCCGAGGTATTGCGTTGCATACCCGTGCGTTGGGGCCGTGCCACCCCCGCCCCGCGTCCCCAAGCATGTCCCACGGCGCGGCACACGGATGGCTAATGAGGAAGGTGGTGGCTTTCCTAGCCCCTCTTTATCCACCTTGGTGCCGCAACACCGTCGACGTCATTGGGATGGCTAATGAAGGGGCGAGTGGTTGCCCAAGCAAAAAACTAGCCATCCCCGTGCCGCCGGCTAGGTACACGTTGGGGGCCATTCCCGTCCCCCGATGTGTCATTGGGCTTGCGTGATGCGCGAATCGCCTAGCACATGTGGCATTGGCTTTTGTTAAGCAACGACGCGAGCGTTGCGATGAGACAATTGTTGATGCTTCAATGTCGTGGCGATCCAAGCACCATGCGACCTTGAAGCCGTCCCTCGATTGGTTCTGACTTGCCTGTGTGATGCGCGAATCGCCTAGCACACGACGCCATGGTCCTCGGTGAGTCGTAATGCGACGGACGTGGTCTAGTGTCGTGGCAATCCAAGCACCGCCTGGGCAGGAAGGTAGTTTGCTTGTCCCGTTCCGTGCATACGGGGGGACGGTGAGGGGCATGCGTGATGCGCAAATCACCTAGCACATGTGGCATTGGCTTTCGTTAAGCAACGACGCGAGCGTTGCGATGAGACGATTGTTGATGCTTCAATGTCGTGGCGATCCAAGCACCGCGAGGCCTTGAAGCCGTCCCCCGGTTGGTTCGGACTTGCCTGTGCGATGCGCGAATCGCCTAGCACACGACGCCATGGTCCTCGCTGAGTCGTAATGCGACGGACGTGGTCTAGTGTCTTGGCGATCCAAGCACCGCGTGGGCAGGAAGGTAGTTTGCTTGTCCCGTTCCGTGCATACGGGGGGACGGTGGGAGGCATGCGTGACGCGTGAATCGCCTAGCACATGTGGCATTGCCTTTCATTAAGCAACGACGCGAGCGTTGTGATGAGATGATTGTTGATGCTTCAATGTCGTGTTGATCCAAGCACCGCGTGGCTTGAAGCCGTCCCCCGGTTGGTTCTGACTTGCCTGTGCGATGCGCGAATCGCCTAGCACACGACGCCATGGTCCTCGCTGAGTCGTAATGCGACGGACGTGGTCTAGTGTCTTGGCGATCCAAGCACCGCATGGGTAGGAAGGTAGTTTGCTTGTCCCGTTCCGTGCATACGGGGGGATGGTGGGATGCATGCGTGATGCGCGAATCGCCTAGCACATGTGGCATTGGCTTTCGTTAAGCAACGACGCGAGCGTTGCGATGAGACGATTGTTGATGCTTCAATGTCGTGGCGATCCAAGCACCGTGTGGCCTTGAAGCCGTCCCCCGGTTGGTTCCGACTTGCCTGTGCGATGCGCGAATCGCCTAGCACACGACGCCATGGTCCTCGCTGAGTCGGAATGCGACGGACGTGGTCTAGTGTCTTGGCGATCCAAGCACCGCGTGGGCAGGAAGGTAGTTTGCTTGTCCCGTTCCGTGCATACGGGGGGACGGTGGGAGGCATGCGTGATGCGCGAATCGCCTAGCACATGTGGCATTGGTTTTCGTTAAGCAAAGACACAAGCGTTGCGATGAGAAGATTGTTGATGCTTCAATGTCGTGGCAATCCAAGCACCATGCGGCCTTGAAGCCGTCCCTCGGTTGGTTCAAACAGGCCTGTGCAATGCGCGAATCGCCTAGCACACGACGCCATGGTCCTCGCTGAGTCGTAATGCGACGGACGTGGTCTAGTGTCGTGGTGATCCAAGCACCGCATGGGCAGGAAGGTAGTTTGCTTGTCCCGTTCCGTGCATACGGGGGGACGGTGGGGGGCATGCGTGATGCGCGAATCGCCTAGCACATGTGGCATTGGCTTTCGTTAAGCAACGACGCGAGCGTTGCGATGAGATGATTGTTGATGCTTCAATGTCGTGGCGATCCAAGCACCGCGAGGCCTTGAAGCCGTCCCCCGGTTGGTTCTGACTTGCCTGTGCGATGCGCGAATCGCCTAGCACATGACGCCATGGTCCTCGCTGAGTCGTAATGCGACGGACGTGGTCTAGTGTCTTGGCCATCCAAGCACCGCGTGGGCAGGAAGGTAGTTTGCTTGTCCCGTTCCGTGCATACGGGGGGACGGTGGGAGGCATGCGTGACGCGTGAATCGCCTAGCACATGTGGCATTGGCTTTCATTAAGCAACGACGCGAGCGTTGTGATGAGATGATTGTTGATGCTTCAATGTCGTGGCGATCCAAGCACCGCGTGGCTTGAAGCCGTCCCTCGGTTGGTTCTGACTTGCCTGTGCGATGTGCGAATCGCCTAGCACACGACGCCATGGTCCTCGCTGAGTCGTAATGCGACGGACGTGGTCTAGTGTCTTGGCGATCCAAGCACCGCGTGGGTAGGAAGGTAGTATGCTTGTCCCGTTCTATGCATACGGGGGGATGGTGGGAGGCATGCGTGATGCGCGAATCGCCTAGCACATGTGGCA
>CM075781.1:225000-230000 GCA_037974665.1 Ehretia macrophylla
CACATGCGTCGCCCATGCCGCACGAAGGTGCGCGCATGGGGCCCCCATGGCGCACGATGGTGCGCGCATGTGGCCCGCATGCCGCACGAATGTGTGCGCATGGGGCGCCCATGCCGCACAGCGATGCGCGCATGGGGCGCCCATGCCGCACGATGGTGCGCGCATGGGGCGCCCATGCCGCACAGCGATGCGCGCATGGGGCGCCCATGCCGCACGATGGCGCGCGCATGGGTCGCCCATGCCGCTCGATGGTGCGTGCATCGGGCGCACATGGCGCACGATGGTGCGCGCATATGGCCCGCATGCCGCACGAAGGTGGGCGAATGGGGCGCCCATGCGGCACGATGATGCGTTCATCGGGCGCGCATGCCGCACGATGGTGCACGCATGCGGCCCGCATGCCGCACGTTGATGTGCGCATGGGGCGCCCATGCCGCACGAAGGTGCGCGCATGGTGCGCCCTTGCCGCACGATGGTGCTTGCATGTGGCCCGCTTGCCGCACGACGGTGCGCGCATGGGGCGCCCATGCCGCACGATAGTGCGCGCATGGGGCCCGCATGCCGCACGAAGGTGCGCGCATGGGGCGCCCGTGCCGCACGATGGTGCGCGCAAGTGGCACGCGCGGGCCGCTCAAGGGTCGCTGTTGGGGCACTGTTGGGGCACGGCTGGGGTACTGTTGGTGCACAGCTGGGGGGACGTTGGGGGTACACTTGGGGGACGATGGGGGATGTTAGGGGACGGCTTTGGCACTAGTAGGGGACGTTGGGCACAACGGGCAATGTTAAGCATTCGAGGGAATTGGGCATGCGAAATGTATTATGACACGAATGTAGACATTGATATTCTTGTACAATTGGTTTCCGAATTTACGAAGTAATCTTAACTTTTGCATTGTCCAACAAGCTGTTCGTCACATTTTGGAGGCGAAATCGATTAATCGGTTTCCCAATCCATCCAAAACTAAATAATCTATGAATTAATATAATTTTCCTGAATTTTCTAGTATTTTTTGCGATTTTTTCCTATTTTCTGTAATTTTTAAATATTAAAAATTAATTTTTCAAAAAAAATATTTTTGAATATTATTTAACAAATTAATGTATGAATTAATATAATTTTTTCTGATTTTTCTACTATTTTTTTTTATTTTTTCCTATTTTTCGTAATTATTAAAGATTAAAAAAAATTTTTTCAAAGTTTTTTTTTTTTTACGCATTTGGATATCATATGATATCAATTAGTAGCAAGATGGGTACAAAGATCATGCCTTATGGGGCCTTTTATAGTGTAAAACACCCATTATGAATCTCTGGCAAAAGGTATGCTACTGCTGTCACTTGGGTTTTTGCATTTAAATGTATTATAGGGGGGTATGTGGTGTCAAGCCTCCTGGTCGAGGGCCATGCGGGGGGACGTTGTGGGCACTTCGTGGCACATTGTGGGCTATATCGTGGGCTATATCGTGGGCTATATTGTGGGCGCGAATGCCTACCGAGTGAATCACGCCGAGGTATTGCGTTGCATACCCGTCCGTTGGGGCTGTGCCACCCCCGCCCCGCGTCCCCAAGCATGTCCCTCGGCGCGGCACAAGGATGGCTAATGAGGAACGTGGTGGCTTCCCTAGCCCCTCATTATCCATCTTGGTTTCGCAACACCGTCGACGTCATTGGGATGGCTAATGAAGGGGCGAGTGGTTGCCCAAGCACAAAACTAGCCATCCCTGTGCCGCCGGCTAGGTACACGTTGGGGGCAATTCCCGTCCCCCGATGTGTCATTGGGCTTGCGTGATGCACAAATCGCCTAGCACATGTGGCATTGGCTTTTGTTAAGCAACGACGCGAGCGTTGCGATGAGACAATTGTTGATGCTTCAATGTCGTGGCGATCCAAGCACCATGCGGCCTTGAAGCTGTCCCTCGGTTGGTTCCGACTTGCCTGTGCGATGCGCGAATCGCCTAGCACACGACGCCATGGTCCTCGCTGAGTCGTAATGCGACGGACGTGGTCTAGTGTCGTGGCGATCCAAGCACCGCGTGGGCAGGAAGGTAGTTTGCTTGTCCCGTTCCGTGCATACGGGGGGACGGTGGGAGGCATGCGTGACGCGCGAATCGCCTAGCACAAGTGGCATTGGCTTTCGTTAAGCAACGACGCGAGCGTTGCGATGAGACGATTGTTTATGCTTTAATGTCGTGGCGATCCAAGCACCGCGTGGCCTTGAAGTCGTCCCCCGGTTGGTTCCGACTTGCCTGTGTGATGCGCGAATCGCCTAGCACACGACGCCATGGTCCTCGCTGAGTCGTAATGCGACGGACGTGATCTATTGTCCTGGCGATCCAAGCACCGCGTGGGCAGGAAGGTAGTTTGCTTGTCCCGTTCCGTGCATACGGGGGGACGGTGCGAGGCATGCGTGACGCGCGAATCGCCTAGCACAAGTGGCATTGGCTTTCGTTAAGCAACGACGCGAGCGTTGCGATGAGACGATTGTTGATGCTTCAATGTCGTGGCGATCCAAGCACCGTGTGGCCTTGAAGCCGTCCCCCGGTTGGTTCCGACTTGCCTCTGCGATGCGCGAATTGTTTAGCACACGACACCATGGTCCTCGCTGAGTCGTAATGCGACGGACGTGGTCTAGTGTCGTGGCGATCCAAGCACCGCGTGGGCAGGAAGGTAGTTTGCTTGTCCCGTTTCGTGCATACGGGGGAACGGTGGGAGGCATGCGTGATGCGCGAATCGCCTAGCACATGTGGCATTGGCTTTCGTTAAGCAACGACGCGAGCGTTGCGATGAGACGATTGTTGATGCTTTAATTTCGTGGCGATCCAAGCACCGCGCGGCCTTGAAGCCGTCCCCCGGTTGGTTCCGACTTGCCTGTGCGATGCGCGAATCGCCTAGCACACGACGCCATGGTCCTCGCTGAGTCGTAATACGACGGACGTGGTCTAGTGTCGTGGCGATCCAAGCACCGCGTGGGCATGAAGGTAGTTTGCTTGTCCCGTTCCATGCATACGGGGGGGCGGTGGGAGGCATGCGTGATGCGCGAATCGCCTAGCACATGTGGCATTGGCTTTAGTTAAGCAACGACGCGAGCATTGCGATGAGACAATTGTTGGTGCTTCAATGTCGTGGCAATCCAAGCACCATGCGGCCTTGAAGCCGTCCCCCTGTTGGTTCCGACTTGCCAGTGCGATGCGCGAATCGCCTAACACACGATGCCATGGTCCTCACTGAGTCGTAATGCGAAGGACGTGGTCTAGTGTCGTGGCGATCCAAGCACCGCGTGGGCAGGAAAGTAGTTTGCTTATCCCGTTCTGTGCATACGGGGGGACGGTGGGAGGCATGCGTGATGCGCGAATCGCCTAGCACATGTGGCATTGGCTTTCGTTAATCAACGACGCGAGCGTTGCGATGAGACGATTGTTGATGCTTTAATGTCGTGGCGATCCAAGCACCGCGTGGCCTTGAAGCCGTCCCCCGGTTGGTTCCGACTTGCCTGTGCGATGCGCGAATCGCCTAGCACACGACGCCATGGTCCTCGCTGAGTCGTAATGCGACGGACGTGGTCTAGTGTCTTGGCGATCCAAGCACCGCGTGGGCAGGAAGGTAGTTTGCTTGTCCCGTTCCGTGCATACGGGGGGACGGTGGGAGGCATGCGTGATGCGCGAATCGCCTAGCACTTGTGGCATTGGCTTTCGTTAAGCAACGACGCGAGCGTTGCGATGAGACGATTGTTGATGCTTCAATGTCGTGGCGATCCAAGCACCGCGTGGCCTTGAAGCCGTCACCCGGTTGGTTCCGACTTGCCTGTGTGATGCGCGAATCGCCTAGCACACGACGCCATGGTCCCCGCTGAGTCGTATTGCGACGGACGTGGTCTAGTGTCGTGGCGATCCAAGCACCGCGTGGGCAGGAAGGTAGTTTGCTTGTCCCGTTCCGTGCATACGGGGGGACGGTGGGAGGCATGCGTGATGCGCGAATCGCCTAGCACATGTGGCATTGGCTTTCGTTAAGCAACGACGCGAGTGTTGCGATGAGACGATTGTTGATGCTTTAATGTCGTGGCGATCCAAGCACCGCGCGGCCTTGAAGCCGTCCCCCGGTTGGTTCCGACTTGCCTGTGCGATGCGCGAATTGCCTAGCACACGACGCCATGGTCCTCGCTGAGTCGTAATGCGACGGACGTGGTCTAGTGTCTTGGCGATCCAAGCACCGCGTGGGCAGGAAGGTAGTTTGCTTGTCCCGTTCCGTGCATACGGGGGGACGGTGGGAGGCATGCGTGATGCGCGAATCGCCTAGCACTTGTGGCATTGGCTTTCGTTAAGCAACGACGCGAGCGTTGCGATGAGACGATTGTTGATGCTTCAATGTCGTGGCGATCCAAGCACCGCGTGGCCTTGAAGCCGTCACCCGGTTGGTTCCGACTTGCCTGTGTGATGCACGAATCGCCTAGCACACGACGCCATGGTCCCCGCTGAGTCGTATTGCGACGGACGTGGTCTAGTGTCGTGGCGATCCAAGCACCGCGTGGGCAGGAAGGTAGTTTGCTTGTCCCCTTCCGTGCATACGGGGGGACGGTGGGAGGCATGCGTGATGCGCGAATCGCCTGGCACATGTGGCATTGGCTTTCGTTAAGAAACGACGCGAGCGTTGCGATGAGACGATTGTTGATGCTTCAATGTCATGGCGATCCAAGCACCGCGTGGCCTTGAAGCCGTCCCCCGGTTGGTTCCGACTTGCCTGTGCAATGCACGAATCGCCTAGCACACGACACCATGGTCCTTGCTGAGTCGTAATGCGACGGACGTGGTCTAGTGTCTTGGCGATCCAAGCACCGCGTGGGCAGGAAGGTAGTTTGCTTGTCCCGTTCCGTGCATACGGGGGGACGGTGGGAGGCATGCGTGATGCGCGAATCGCCTAGCACATGTGGCATTGGCTTTCGTTAAGCAACGACGCGAGCGTTGCGATGAGACGATTGTTGATGCTTCAATGTCGTGGCAATCCAA
>CM075781.1:240000-242500 GCA_037974665.1 Ehretia macrophylla
CCCATGCCGCACGATGGTGCACGCATCGGGCGCCCATGCCGCACAGCGATGCGCGCATGGGGCGCACATGGCGCACGATGGTGCGCGCATGCGTCGCCCATGCCGCACGAAGGTGCGCGCATGGGGCCCCCATGGCGCACGATGGTGCGCGCATGTGGCCCGCATGCCGCACGAATGTGCGCGTATGGGGCGCCCATGCCGCACAGCGATGCGCGCATGGGGCGCCCATGCCTCACGATGGTGTGCGCATGTGGCCCACATGCCGCACAATGGTGCGCGCATGGGCCACCCATGCCGCGCGATGGGGCGCGCAACGGCCGCGCATGCCGCACGATGGTGCGCTCATGTGGCCCCCATGCCGCACAAAGGTGCGCGCATGGGGCACCCATGCCGTACAGCGATGCGCGCATAGGGCACCCATGCCGCACTATGGTGCGCGCATGGGGCGCCCATGCCGTACAGCGATGCGCGCATGGGGCGCCCATGTCGCACGATGGTGCGTGCATGGGGCGCCCATGCCGCACAGCGATGCGCGCATGGGGCGCACATGGCGCACGATGGTGCGCGCATGCGTCGCCCATGCCGCACGAAGGTGCGCGCATGGGGCCCCCATGGCGCACGATGGTGCGCGCATGTGGCCCGCATGCCGCACGAATGTGGGCGCATGGGGCGCCCATGCCGCCCAGCGATGCGCGCAGGGGGCGCCCATGCCGCACGATGGTGCGCGCATGGGGCGCCCATGCCGCACAGCGATGCGCGCATGGGGCGCCCATGCCGCACGATGGCGCGCGCATGGGTCGCCCATGCCGCTCGATGGTGCGTGCATCGGGCGCACATGGCGCACGATGGTGCGCGCATATGACCCGCATGCCGCACGAAGGTGCACTCATGGGGTGCCCATGTCGCACAATCGTGCGCTCATTGGGCGCGCATGCCGCACGATGGTGCACGCATGCGGCCCGCATGCCGCAAGTTGATGCGCGCATGGGGCTCCCATGCCGCACGAAGGTGCGCGCATGGTGCACCATTGCCGCACGATGGTGCTTGCATGTGGCCCGCATGCCGCACGATGGTACGCACATGGGGCGCCCATGTCGCACGATGATGCTCACATGTGGCCCGTATGCTGCACGAAGGTGCGCACGTGGGGCGCCCGTGCCATACAATGGTGCGCTCAAGTGGCGCGCGCGGGACACTCAAGGGTCGCTGTTGGGGCACTGTTGGGGCACGGCTGGGGTACTGTTGGTGCACAGTTGGGTGGACGGTGGGGGTGCACTTCGGGGACGATGGGGGATGTTAGGGGACGGCTTTGGCACTAGTAGGGGACGTTGGGCACGACGGGCAATGTTAAGCATTCGAGGGAATTGGGCATGCGAAATGTATTATGACACGAATGTAGACATTGATATTCTTGTACAATTGGTTTCCGAATTTACGAAGTAATCTTAACTTTTGCATTGTCCGACAAGCTGTTCGTCACATTTTGGAGGCGAAATCGATTAATCGGTTTCCCAATCCATCCAAAACTAATTAATCTATGAATTAATATAATTTTCCTGAATTTTCTAGTATTTTTTGCGATTTTTTCCTATTTTCCGTAATTTTTAAATATTAAAATTTAATTTTTCGAAAAAAATATTTTTGAATATTATTTAACAAATTAATGTATGAATTAATATACTTTTTTCTGATTTTTCTACTATTTTTTCTTATTTTTTCCTATTTTTCGTAATTATTAAATATTAAAAAATACTTTTTCAAATTTTTTTTTTTTTACGCATTTGGATATCATATGATATCAATTAGGAGCAAGATGGGTACAAAGATCATGCCTTATGGGGCCTTTTATAGTGTAAAACACCCATTATGAATCTCTGGCAAAATGTATGCTACTGCTGTCACTTGGGTTTTTGCATTTAAATGTATTATTGGGGGGTATGTGGTGTCAAGCCTCCTGGTCGAGGGCCATGTGGGGGGACGTTGTGGGCACTTCGTGGCACATTGTGGGCTATATCGTGGGCTATATCGTGGGCAATATTGTGGGCGAGAATGCCTACCGAGTGAATCACGCCGAGGTATTGCGTTGCATACCCGTGCGTTGGGGCTGTGCCACCCCCGCCCCGCGTCCCCAAGCATGTCCCTCGGCGCGGCACAAGGATGGCTAATGAGGAACGTGGTGGCTTCCCTAGCCCCTCATTATCCATCTTGGTGCCGCAACACCGTCGACGTCATTGGGATGGCTAATGAAGGGGCGAGTGGTTGCCCAAGCCCAAAACTAGCCATCCCCGTGCCGCCGGCTAGGTACAAGTTGGGGGCCATTCCCGTCCCCCGATGTGTCATTGGGCTTGCGTGATGCGCGAATCGCCTAGCACATGTGGCATTGGCTTTTGTTAAGCAACGACGCGAGCGTTGCGATGAGACAATTGTTGATACTTCAATGTCGTGGCGATCCAAGCACCATGCGGCCTTGAAGCTGTCCCTCAGTTGGTTCCGACTTGCC
>CM075781.1:250000-255000 GCA_037974665.1 Ehretia macrophylla
ATGTGCTATGCCCAAATGCTATTGACGCCCAAGTGCTATGTTCACCCAAGCTCTATGCCCAAGTGCTATGTGCTATGCCCAAGTGCTAACGGGCCCACTGCCGGCCGACCACGCGCATCGCCTCGGGTGCCCAAGTGTTAGACAGCCTATGCTCGCTTCGTAAGAGATGGCAAAAAATTTGATTCCGACCTTGTGTGTTGCCGGCCCGCCGAGGTGCCTAACGTTCTTCCCTTAGCATTAACGGTGATTGAGGTTATGCTGCCCCTATCTTCGGCACGGCTGGGCAAGTTGGTGAACGGTTGCGGCACGACTGCACACGGTGTTGCACGACGGCGCACGATTGGGCCTCCCATGGGGCACCTACTTGGGGCACCTACTTGGGGCACATACTTGGGGCACATACTTGGGGCCTCGGATGGTTAATGATTGCACCCAATTGGCCCACGGCTTGGCAAGCACTTGAGGCGCAGTGGTGTCGCGCATCGGGCCCCCATGGCGCACGATGGTGCGCGCATGTGGCCCCCATGCCGCACGAATGTGCGCGCACGGGGCGCCCATGCGGCACAGCGATGCGCGCATGGGGCGCCCATGCCGC
Organism: Ehretia macrophylla; assembly: GCA_037974665.1. Classification (NCBI taxonomy): domain Eukaryota; kingdom Viridiplantae; phylum Streptophyta; class Magnoliopsida; order Boraginales; family Ehretiaceae; genus Ehretia; species Ehretia macrophylla. The sequence goes on from CM075781.1 coordinate 250,596, forward strand.
ACGATGGTGCGCGCATGGGGCGCCCATGCCGCACAGCAATGCGCGCATGGGGTGCCCATGCAGCACGATGGCGCGCCCATGGGGCGCCCATGCCGCACAGCGATGCGCGAATGGGGCACACATGGCGCACGATGGTGTGCGCATGCGTCGCCCATGCCGCACGAAGGTGCGCGCATGGGGCCCCCATGGCGCACGATGGTGCGCCCATGTGGCCCGCATGCCGCACGAATGTGCGCGCATGGGGCGCCCATGCCGCACAGCGATGCGCGCATGGGGCGCCCATGCCGCACGATGGTGCGCGCATGGGGCGCCCATGCCGCACAGCGATGCGCGCATGGGGCGCCCATGCCGCACGATGGCACGCGCATGGGGCGCCCATGCCGCTCGATGGTGCGCGTATCGGGCGCACATGGCGCACGATGGTGCGCGCATGTGGGCCGCATGCCGCACGAAGGTGCGCGCATGGGGCGCCCATGTGGCACGATGGTGCGCTCATCGGGCGCGCATGCCGCACGATGGTGCACGCATGCGGCCCGCATGCCGCACGTTGATGTGCGCATGGGGCGCCCATGCCGCACGAAGGTGCGCGCATGGTGCGCCCTTGCCGCACAATGGTGCTTGCATGTGGCCCGCTTGCCGCACGACAGTGCGCGCATGGGGCGCCCATGCCGCACGATGGTGCGCGCATGTGGCCCGCATGCCGCACGAAGGTGCGCGCATGGGGCGCCCGTGCCGCACGATGGTGCGCGCAAGTTGCGCGCGTGGGCCGCTCAAGGGTCGCTGTTGGGGCACTGTTGGGGCACGGCTGGGGTACTGTTGGTGCACAGCTGGGGGGACGGTGGGGGTACACTTGGGGGACGATGGGGGATGTTAGGGGACGGCTTTGGCACTAGTAGGGGACGTTGGGCACGACGGGCAATGTTAAGCATTCGAGGGAATTGGGCATGCGAAATGTATTATGACACGAATGTAGACATTGATATTCTTGTACAATTGGTTTCCGAATTTATGAAGTAATCTTAACTTTTGCATTGTCCGACAAGCTGTTCGTCACATTTTGGAGGCGAAATCGATTAATCGGTTTCCCAATCCATCCAAAACTAATTAATCTATGAATTAATATAATTTTCCTGAATTTTCTAGTATTTTTTGCGATTTTTTCCTATTTTCCGTAATTTTTAAATATTAAAAATTAATTTTTCGAAAAAAATATTTTTGAATATTATTTAACAAATTAATGTATGAATTAATATATTTTTTTCTGATTTTTCTACTATTTTTTCTTATTTTTTCCTATTTTTCGTAATTATTAAATATTAAAAAATATTTTTTCAAATTTTTTTTTTTTACGCATTTGGATATCATATGATATCAATTAGTAGCAAGATCGGTACAAAGATCATGCCTTATGGGTCGTTTTATAGTGTAAAACACCCATTATGAATCTCTGGCAAAATGTATGCTACTGCTGTCATTTAGGTTTTTGCATCTAAATGTACTATAGGGGGGTATGTGGTGTCAAGCTCCCTGGTCGAGGGCCATGCGGGGAGACGTTGTGGGCATTTCGTGGCACATTGTGGGCTATATCGTGGGCTATATCGTGGGCTATATCATGAACTATATTGTGGGCGGGAATGCCTACCGAGTGAATCACGCTGAGGTATTGCATTGCATACCCGTGCGTTGGGGCTGTGCCACCCCCGCCCGCATCCCCAGCATGTCCGTCGGCGCGGCACCAGGATGGCTAATGAGGAACATGGTGGCTTCCCTAGCCCTTCATTATCCATCTTCATGCCGCAACACCGTCGACGTCATTGGGATGGCTAATGAGGGGGCGAGTGGTTGCCCAAGCACAAAACTAGCCATCCCCGTGCCGCCGGCTAGGTACACGTTGGGGGCCATTCCCGTCCCCCGATGTGTCATTGGGCTTGCGTGATGCGCGAATCGCCTAGCACATGTGGCATTGGCTTTTGTTAAGCAACGACGCGAGCGTTGCGATGAGACAATTGTTGATGCTTCAATGTCGTGGCGATCCAAGCACCATGCGGCCTTGAAGCTGTCCCTCGGTTGGTTCCGACTTGCCTGTGCGATGCGCGAATCGCCTAGCACACGACGCCATGGTCCTCGCTGAGTCGTAATGCGACGGACGTGGTCTAGTGTCGTGGCGATCCAAGCACCGCGTGGGCAGGAAGGTAGTTTGCTTGTCCCGTTCCGTGCATATAGGGGGACGGTGGGAGGCATGCGTGACGCGCGAATCGCCTAGCACATGTGGCATTGGCTTTCGTTAAGCAACGACGCGAGCGTTGCGATGAGACGATTGTTGATGCTTCAATGTCGTGGCGATCCAAGCACCGCGTGGCCTTGAAGCCGTCCCCCAGTTGGTTCCGACTTGCCTGTGCGATGCGCAAATCGCCTAGCACACGACGCCATGGTCCTCGCTGAGTCGTAATGCGACGGACGTGGTCTAGTGTCGTGGCGATCCAAGCACCGCGTGGGCAGGAAGGTAGTTTGCTTGTCCCGTTCCGTGCATACGGGGGGACGGTGGGAGGCATGCGTGATGCGCGAATCGCCTAGCACATGTGGCATTGGCTTTCGTTAAGCAACGACGCGAGCGTTGCGATGAGACGATTGTTGATGCTTTAATGTCGTGGCGATCCAAGCACCGCGCGGCCTTGAAGCCGTCCCCCGGTTGGTTCCGACTTGCCTGTGCGATGCGCGAATCGCCTAGCACACGACGCCATGGTCCTCGCTGAGTCGTAATGCGACGGACGGGGTCTAGTGTCTTGGCGATCCAATCACCGCGTGGGCAGGAAGGTAGTTTGCTTGTCCCGTTCCGTGCATACGGGGGGACGGTGGGAGGCATGCGTGATGCGCGAATCACCTAGCACATGTGGCAGTAGCTTTCGTTAAGTAACGACGCGAGCGTTGCGATGAGACGAGTTTTGATTCTTCAATATCGTGGGGATCCAAGCACCGCGTGGCGTTGAAGTCGTCCCCCGGTTGGTTCCGACTTGCCTGTGTGATGCGCGATCGCCTAGCACACGACGCCATAGTCCTCGTTAAGTCATAATGCGACAGACGTGGTCTAGTGTGGTGGCGATCCAAGCACCGCGTGGGCAGGAAGATAGTTTGCTTCTCCCGTTTCGTGCATACGGGGGGACGGTGGGAGGCATGCGTGATGCGCGAATCGCCTAGCACATGTGGCATTGGCTTTCGTTAAGCAACGACGCGAGCGTTGCGATGAGACGATTGTTGATGCTTCAATGTCGTGGCGATCCAAGCACCGCGTGGCCTTGAAGCCGTCCCCCGGTTGGTTCCGACTTGCCTGTGCGATGCGCGAATCGCCTAGCACACGACGCCATGGTCCTCGCTGAGTCGTAATGCGACGGACGTGGTCTAGTGTCTTGGCGATCCAAGCACCGCGTGGGCAGGAAGGTAGTTTGCTTGTCCCGTTCCGTGCATACGGGGGGACGGTGGGAGGCATGCGTGATGCGCGAATCGCCTAGCACATGTGGCATTGGCTTTCGTTAAGCAACGACGCGAGCGTTGAGATGAGACGATTTTTGATGCTTCAATGTCGTGGCGATCCAAGCACCGCGTGGCCTTGAAGCCGTCCCCCAGTTGGTTCTGACTTGCCTGTGCGATGCGCGAATCGCCTAGCACACGACGCCATGGTCCTCGCTGAGTCGTAATGCGACGGACGTGGTCTAGTGTCTTGGCGATCCAAGCACCGCGTGGGCAGGAAGGTAGTTTGCTTGTCCCGTTCCGTGCATACGGGGGGACGGTGGGAGGCATGCGTGATGCGCGAATCGCCTAGCACATGTGGCATTGGCTTTCGTTAAGCAACGACGCGAGCGTTGCGATGAGACGATTGTTGATGCTTCAATGTCGTGGCGATCCAAGCACCATGCGGCCTTGAAGCCGTCCCCCGGTTGGTTCCGACTTGCCTGTGCGATGCGCGAATCGCCTAGCACACGACGCCATGGTCCTCGCTGAGTCGTAATGCGACGGACGTGGTCTAGTGTCGTGGCGATCCAAGCACCGCGTGGGCAGGAAGGTAGTTTGCTTGTCCCGTTCCGTGCATACGGGGGGACGGTGGGAGGCATGCGTGATGCGTGAATCGCCTAGCACATGTGGCATTGGCTTTCGTTAAGCAACGACGCGAGCGTTGCGATGTGGCGAATGGTGATGCTTCAATGGTGTGGCGAACCAAGCACCGCGTGGCCTGGATGCCGTCCCCCGGTGTGTTCTCACTGGCTTGCACGATGCGCAAATCGCCTAGCACACGACGCCATGGTTCTCGCTGAGTCGTAATGCGACGGACGTGGTCTAGTGTCGTGGCCATCCAAGCACCGCGTGGGCAGGAAGGTAGTTTGCTTGTCCCGTTCCGTGCATACGGGGGGAC
>CM075781.1:265000-267500 GCA_037974665.1 Ehretia macrophylla
TCTATGAATTAATATAATTTTCCTGAATTTTCTAGTATTTTTTGCGATTTTTTCCTATTTTCCGTAATTTTTAAATATTAAAAATTAATTTTTCGAATAAAATATTTTTGAATATTATTTAACAAATTAATGTATGAATTAATATTATTTTTTCTGATTTTTCTACTATTTTTTTCTTATTTTTTCCTATTTTTCGTAATTATTAAATATTAAAAAATATTTTTTCAAATTTTTTTTTTTTACGCATTTGGATATCATATGATATCAATTAGTAGTAAGATGGGTACAAAGATCATGCCTTAAGTGGCCTTTTATAGTGTAAAACACCCATTATGAATCTTTGGCAAAATGTATGCTACTGCTGTCACTTGGGTTTTTGCATTTAAATTTATTATAGGGGGGTATGTGGTGTCAAGCCTCCTGGTCGAGGGCCATGCGGGGGGACGTTGTGGGCACTTCGTGGCACATTGTGGGCTATATCGTGGGCTATATCGTGGGCTATATTGTGGGCTATATTATGGGCGCGAATGCCTACCGAGTGAATCACGCCGAGGTATTGCGTTGCATACCCGTGCGTTGGGGCTGTGCTACCCCCGCCCCGCGTCCCCAAGCATGTCCCTCGGCGCGGCACAAGGATGGCTAATGAGGAACGTGGTGGCTTCCCTAGCCCCTCATTATCCATCTTGGTTCAGCAACACCGTCGACGTCATTGGGATGGCTAATGAAGGGGCGAGTGGTTGCCCAAGCACAAAACTAGCCATCCCCGTGCCGCCGGCTAGGTACACGTTGGGGGCCATTCCCGTCCCCCGATGTGTCATTGGGCTTGCGTGATGCGCGAATCGCCTAGCACATGTGGCATTGGCTTTTGTTAAGCAACGACGCGAGCGTTGCGATGAGACAATTGTTGATGCTTCAATGTCGTGGGGATCCAAGCACCATGCGGCCTTGAAGCTGTCCCTCGGTTGGTTCCGACTTGCCTGTGCGATGCGCGAATCGCCTAGCACACGACGCCATGGTCCTCGCTGAGTCGTAATGCGACGGACGTGGTCTAGTGTCGTGGCGATCCAAGCACCGCGTGGGTAGGAAGGTAGTTTGCTTGTCCCGTTCCGTGCATACGGGGGGACGGTGGGAGGCATGCGTGACGCGCGAATCGCCTAGCACATGTGGCATTGGCTTTCGTTAAGCAACGACGCGAGCGTTGCGATAAGACGATTGTTGATGCTTCAATGTTGTGGCGATCCAAGCACCGCGTGGCCTTGAAGCCATCCCCCGGTTGGTTCCAACTTGCCTGTGCGATGCGCGAATCGCCTAGCACACGACGCCATGGTCCTCGCTGAGTCGTAATGCGACGGACGTGGTCTAGTGTCGTGGCGATCCAAGCACCGCGTGGGCAGGAAGGTAGTTTGCTTGTCCCATTCCGTGCATACGGGAGGACGGTGGGAGGCATGCGTGATGCGCGAATCGCCTAGCACATGTGGCATTGGCTTTTGTTAAGCAACGACGCGAGCGTTGCGATGAGACGATTGTTGATGCTTTAATGTCGTGGCGACCCAAGCCCCGCGCGGCCTTGAAGCCGCCCCCGGGTTGGTTCCGACTTGCGTGTGTGATGCGCGAATCGCCTAGCACACGACGCCATGGTCCTCGCTGAGTCGTAATGCGACGGACGTGGTCTAGTGTCGTGGCGATCCAAGCACCGCGTGGGCAGGAAGTTAGTTTCCTTGTCCCGTTCCGTGCATACGGGGGGACGGTGGGAGGCATGCGTGACGCGCGAATCGCCTAGCACATGTGGCATTGGCTTTCGTAAGCAACGACGCGAGCGTTGCGATGAGACGATTGTTGATGCTTCAATGTCGTGGCGATCCAAGCACCGCGTGGCCTTGAAGCCGTCCCCCGGTTTGTTCCGCTTGCCTGTGTGATGCACTAATCGCCTAGCACACAATGCCATGGTCCTCGCTGAGTCGTAATGCGACGGACGTGGTCTAGTGTCGTGGTGATCCAAGCACCGCGTGGGCAGGAAGGTAGTTTGCTTGTCCCGTTCCGTGCATACGGGGGGACGGTGGGAGGCATGCGTGATGCGCGAATCGGCTAGCCCATGTGGCATTGGCTTTCGTTAAGCAACGACGCGAGCGTTGCGATGAGACGATTGTTGATGCTTCAATGTCATGGCGATCCAAGCACCGCGTGGCCTTGAAGCCGTCCCCCGGTTGGTTCCGACTTGCCTGTGCGATGCGCGAATCGCCTAGCACACGACGCCATAGTCCTCGCTGAGTCGTAATGCGACGGACGTGGTCTAGTGTCTTGGCGATCCAAGCACCGCGTGGGCAGGAAGGTAGTTTGCTTGTCCCCTTCCGTGCATACGGGGGGACGGTGGGAGGCATGTGTGATGCGCGAATCGCCTAGCACATGTGGCATTGGCTTTCGTTTAGCAACGACGTGAGCGTTGCGATGAGACGATTGTTGATGCTTCAATGTTGTGGCAATCCAAGCACCATGCGGCCTT
>CM075781.1:287500-290000 GCA_037974665.1 Ehretia macrophylla
GCGATGTGCGCATGGGGCGCACATGGCGCACGATGGTGCGCGCATGCGTCGCCCATGCCGCACAGCGATGCGCGCATGGGGCGCCCATGCCGCACAGCGATGCGCGCATGGGGCGCCCATGCCGCACGATGGTGCGCGCATGGGTCGCCCATGCTGCTCGATGGTGCGCGCATCGGGCGCACATGGCGCACGATGGTGCTCGCATGTGGCCCCCATGCCGCACGAATGTACGCGCATGGGGCGCCCATGCCGCACGATGGTGCGCGCATGGGGCGCCCATGCCGCACAGCGATGCGCGCATGGGGCGCCCATGCCGCACGATGGCGCGCGCATGGGGCGCCCATGCCACACAGCGATGCGCGCATGGGGCGCCCATGCCACACAGCGATGCGCTCATGGGGCGCACATGGCGCACGATGGTACGCGCATGCGTCGCCCATGCCGCACGAAGGTGCGTGCATGGGGCCCCCATGGCGCACGATGGTGCGCGCATGTGGCCCGCATGCCGCACGAATGTGTGCGCATGGGGCGCCCATGCCGCACAGCGATGCGCGCATGGGGCGCCCATGCCGCACGATGGTGCGCGCATGGGGCGCCCATGCCGCACGATGGCTCGCGTATGGGTCGCCCATGCCGCTCGATGGTGCGCGCATCGGGCGCACATGGCGCACGATGGTGCGCGCATGTGGCCCGCATGCCGCACAAAGGTGCGCGCATGGGGCGCCCATGTGGCACGATGGTGCGCTCATCGGGCGCGCATGCCGCACGATGGTGCACGCATGCGGCCCGCATGCCGCACGTTGATGCGCGCATGGGGCGCCCATGCCGCACGAAGGTGCGCGCATGGTGCGCCCTTGCCGCACGATGGTGCTTGCATGTGGCCCGCTTGCCGCACGACGGTGCGCACATGGTGCGCCCATGCCGCACGATGGTGCGCGCCTGTGGCCCGCATGCCACACGACGGTGAGCGCATGGGGCGCCCGTGCCTCACGATGGTGCGCGCAAGTGGCGCGCGCGGGCCGCTGAAGGGTCGCTGTTGGGGTACTGTTGGGGCACGGCTGGGGTACTGTTGGTGCACAGCTGGGGGGACGGTGGGGGTACACTTGGGGGACGATGGGGAATGTTAGGGGACCGCTTTGGCACTAGTAGGGGACGTTGGCCACGACGGGCAATGTTAAGCATTCGAGGGAATTGGGCATGCGAAATGTATTATGACACGAATGTAGACATTGATATTCTTGTACAATTGGTTTCCGAATTTACGAAGTAATCTTACCTTTTGCATTGTCCGACAAGCTGTTCGTCACATTTTGGAGGCGAAATCGATTAATCGGTTTTCCAATCCATCCAAAACTAATTAATCTCTGAATTAATATAATTTTCCTGAATTTTCTAGTATTTTTTGCGATTTTTTCCTATTTTCCGTAATTTTTAAATATTAAAAATTAATTTTTCAAAAAAATTATTTTTGAATATTATTTAACAAATTATTGTATGATTTAATATATTTTTTTTTGATTTTTCTACTATTTTTTCTTATTTTTTCCTATTTTTCGTAATTATTAAATATTAAAAAATATTTTTTCAAATTTTTTTTTTTTACGCATTTGGATATCATATGATATCAATTAGTAGCAAGATCGGTACAAAGATCATGCCTTATGGGGCCTTTTATAGTGTAAAACACCCATTATGAATCTCTGGCAAAATGTATGCTACTGCTGTCACTTGGGTTTTTGCATTTAAATGTATTATAGGGGGGTATGTGGTGTCAAGCCTCCTGGTCGAGGGCCATGCGGGGGCACGTTGTGGGCACTTCGTGGCACATTGTGGGCTATATCGTGGGCTATATCGTGGGCTATATTGTGGGCGCGAATGCCTACCGAGGGAATCACGCCGAAGTATGGCGTTGCGTACCCGTGCGTTGGGGCTGTGCCACCCCCGCCCCGCGTCCCCAAGCATGTCCCTCGGCGCAGCACAAGGATGGCTAATGAGGAACGTGGTGGCTTCCCTAGCCCCTCATTATCCATCTTGGTTCCGCAACACCGTCGACGTCATTGGGAGGGCTAATGAAGGGGCGAGTGGTTGCCCAAGCACAAAACTAGCCATCCCCGTGCCGCCGGCTAGGTACACGTTGGGGGCCATTCCCGTCCCCCGATGTGTCATTGGGCTTGCGTGATGCGCGAATCGCCTAGCACATGTGGCATTGGCTTTTGTTAAGCAACGACGCGAGCGTTGCAATGAGACAATTGTTGATGCTTCAATGTCGTGGCGATCTAAGCACCATGCGGCCTTGAAGCTGTCCCTCGGTTGGTTCCGACTTGCCTGTGCGATGCGCGAATCGCCTAGCACACGACGCCATGGTCCTAGCTGAGTCGTAATGCGACGGACGTGGTCTAGTGTCGTGGCGATCCAAGCACCGCGTGGGCAGGAAGGTAGTTTGCTTGTCCCGTTCCGTGCATACGGGGGGACGGTGGGAGGCATGCGTGACGCGCGAATC
>CM075781.1:305000-307500 GCA_037974665.1 Ehretia macrophylla
ACATTGATATTCTTGTACAATTGGTTTCCGAATTTACGAAGTAATCTTAACTTTTGCATTGTCCGACAAGCTGTTCGTCACATTTTGGAGGCGAAATCGATTAATCGGTTTCCCAATCCATCCAAAACTAATTAATCTATGAATTAATATAATTTTCCTGAATATTATAGTATTTTTTGCGATTTTTTCCTATTTTCCGTAATTTTTAAATATTAAAAATTAATTTTTTGAAAAAAATATTTTTGAATATTATTTAACAAATTAATGTATGAATTAATATAATTTTTTTCTGATTTTTCTACTATGTTTTCTTATTTTTTCCTATTTTTAGTAATTATTAAATATTAAAAAATATTTTTTCAAATTTTTTTTTTTTACGCATTTGGATATCATATGATATCAATTAGTAGCAAGATGGGTACAAAGATCATGCCTTATGGGGCCTTTTATAGTGTAAAACACCCATTATGAATCTCTGGCAAAATGTATGCTACTGCTGTCACTTGGGTTTTTGCATTTAAATGTATTATAGGGGGGTATGTGGTGTCAAGCCTCCTGGTCGAGGGCCATGCGGGGGGCCGTTGTGGGCACTTCGTGGCACATTGGGGGCTAGATCGTGGGCGATAGCGTGGGCTATATCGTGGGCTATACCGTGGGCTATATTGTGAGCGAGAATGCCTACCGAGTGAATCACGCCGAGGTATTGCGTTGCATACCCGTGCGTTGGGGCTGTGCCACCCCCGCCCCGCGTCCCCAAGCATGTCCCTCGGCGCGGCACAAGGATGGCTAATGAGGAACGTGGTGGCTTCCCTAGCCCCTCATTATCCATCTTGGTTCCGCAACACCGTCGACGTCATTGGGATGGCTAATGAAGGGCGAGTGGTTGCCCAAGCACAAAACTAGCCATCCCCGTGCCGCCGGCTAGGTACACGTTGGGGGCCATTCCCGTCCCCCGATGTGTCATTGGGCTTGCGTGATGCGCGAATCGCCTAGCACATGTGGCATTGGCTTTTGTTAAGCAACGACGCGAGCGTTGCGATGAGACAATTGTTGATGCTTCAATGTCGTGGCGATCCAAGCACCATGCGGCCTTGAAGCTGTCCCTCGGTTGGTTCCGACTTGCCTGTGCGATGCGCGAATCACCTAGCACACGACGCCATGGTCCTCGCTGAGTCGTAATGCGACGGACGTGGACTAGTGTCGTGGCGATCCAAGCACCGCGTGGGCAGGAAGGTAGTTTGCTTGTCCCGTTCCGTACATACAGGGGGACGGTGGGGGACATGCATGACGCGCGAATCACCTAGCACACGTGGCAATGGCTTTTTGTTAAGCAACGATACGAGCGTTGCGATGAGACGATTGCTGATGCTTCAATGTTGTGGTGATCCAAGCACCATGCAGCCTTGAAGCCGTCCCCCGGTGGGTTCCGACGGGCATGTGCGATCCACGAATCGCCTAGCACACGACGCCATGGTCCTCGCTGAGTCGTAATGCGACAAACGTGGTCTAGTGTCGTGGCGATCCAAGCACCGCGTGGGCAGGAAGGTAGTTTGCTTGTCCCGTTCCGTGCATACGGGGGGACGGTGGGAGGCATGCGTGATGCGCGAATCGCCTAGCACATGTGGCATTGGCTTTCGTTAAGCAACGACGCGAGCGTTGCGATGAGACGATTGTTGATGCCCCAATGTCGTGGCGATCCAAGCACCGCGCGGCCTTGAAGCCGTCCCCTGGTTGGTTCCGACTTGCCTGTGCGATGCGCGAATCGCCTAGCACACGACGCCATGGTCCTCGATGAGTCGTAATGCGACGGACGTGGTCTAGTGTCGTGGCGATCCAAGCACCGCGTGGGCAGGAAGGTAGTTTGCTTGTCCCGTTCCGTGCATACGGGGGGACGGTGGGAGGCATGCGTGACGCGCGAGTCGCCTAGCACATGTGGCATTGGCTTTCGTTAAGCAACGACGCGAGCGTTGCGATGAGACGATTGTTGATGCTTCAATGTCGTGGCGATCCAAGCACCGCGTGGCCTTGAAGCCGTCCCCCGGTTGGTTCTGACTTGCCTGTGTGATGCGCGAATCGCCTAGCACACGACGCCATGGTCCTCGCTGAGTCGTAATGCGACGGACGTGGTCTAGTGTCGTGGCGATCCAAGCACCGCGTGGGCAGGAAGGTAGTTTGCTTGTCCCGTTTCGTGCATACGGGGGGACGGTAGAAGGCATGCGTGATGCGTGAATCGCCTAGCACATGTGGCATTGGCTTTCGTTAAGAAACGACAAGAGCGTTGCGATGACATGATTGTTGATGCTTCAATTTCGTGGCGATCCAAGCACCGCGTGGCCTTGAAGCCGTCCCCCGGTTGGTTCCGACTTGCCTGTGCGATGCGCGAATCGCCTAGCACACGACGCCTTGGTCCTCGCTGAGTCGTAATGCGATGGATGTGGTCTAGTGTCTTGGCGATCCAAGCCCTGCGTGGGCAGGAAGTTAGTTTGCTTGTCCCATTCCA
>CM075781.1:315000-317500 GCA_037974665.1 Ehretia macrophylla
GCTGCCCCTATCTTCGGCACGGCTGGGCACGTTGGTGAACGGTTGCGGCACGACTGCACACGGTGTTGCACGACGGCGCACGATTGGGCCTCCGATGGGGCACCTACTTGGGGCACCTACTTGGGGCACCTACTTGGGGCACATACTTGGGGCCTCGGATGGTTAATGTTTGAACCCAATTGGTCCACGGCTTGGCAAGCAGTTGGGGCGCAGTGGTGTCGCGCATGGGGCCCCCATGGCGCACGATGGTGCGCGCATGTGGCCCGCATGCCGCACGAAGGTGCGCGCATGGGGCGCCCATGCCACACAGCGATGCGCGCATGGGGCGCCCATGCCGCACGCATGGGGAGCCCATGCCGCACAGCGATGCGCGCATGGGGCACCCATGCCTCACGATGGCGTGCGCATGGGGCGCCCATGCCGCTCGATGGTGCGCGGATCGGGCGCGCATGACGCACGATGGTGCGCGCATGTGGCCCGCATGCCGCACAAAGATGCGCGGATGGGGTGCCCATGCCGCACAGTGATGCGCGCATGGGGCGCCCATGCCGCACAATGGTGCGCGCATGGGGCGCCCATGCCGCACGATGGTGCGCGCATGGGGCGCCCATGCCGCACAGCGGGGCGCGCATGGGGCGCCCATGCCGCACAGCGATGCGCGCATGGGTCGCCTATGCCGCACGAAGGTGCGCACATGGCGCACGATGGTGCGCGCTTGTGGCCCTCATGCCGCACGAAGGTGCGCGCATGGGGCGCCCATGCCGCACAGCGATGCGCGCATGCGTCGCCCATGCCGCACGATGGTGCGCTCATGCGGCACCCATGCCGCACAGCGATGCGCGCATGGGGCGCCCATGCCGCACGATGGCGCGCGCACGGGGCACCCATGCCGCACAGCGATGCGCGCATGGGTCGCCCATGCCGCACGAAGGTGCGCACATGCGTCGCCCATGCCGCTCGATGGTGCGCGCATCGGTCGCACATGGTGCACGATGGTGCGCGCATGTGGCCCGCATACCGCACGAAGGTGCGCGCATGGGGCGCCCATGCCGCACAGCGATGCGCGCACCATGGCGCGCATGCCGAACGATGGTGCGCGCATGGGGCGCCCATGCCGCACGAAGGTGCGCGCATGTGGCGCCCATGCCGCACTATGGTCCGCGCATGGGGCACCTATGCCGCACAGCGATGCTCGCATGGGTCGCCCATTCCGCACGAAGGTGCACACATGCGTCGCCCACGCCGCTCGATGGTGCGCGCATCGGGCGGGCATGGCGCACGATGGTGTGCGCATGTGGCCCGCATGCCGCACGAAGTTCCGCGCATGGGGCACCCATGCCGCACAGCGATGCGCGCATGGGGTGCCCATGCCGCACGAAGGTGCGCGCATGGGGCGCCCATATGGCACGATGGCGCGCATGCCGCACGATGGTGCACGCATGCCGCACGTTGATGCGCGCTTGGGGCGCCCATGCCGTACGAAGGTGCGCGCATGGTGCGCCCTTGCAGCACGATGGTGCTTGCATGTGGCCCGCTTACCGCACGATGGTACTCGCATGGGGCGCGTATGCCTCACGATGGTACGCGCATGTGGCCCGCTTGTCGCACGAAGGTGCGCACATGTGGCGCCCATGCCTCTCGATGGTGCGCGCATGTGGTCTGCATGTGGCACTAAGGTGCGCGCATGGGGCGGCCATACCGAACGATGGTGCGCACAAGTGGCGCACACGGGGCATTGTTGGGGTACTGTTGGGGCACGGCTGGGGCACTTTTGGTGCACAGCTGGGGGACGGTGGGGGTACACTTGGGGGACGATGGGGGATGTAAGGGGACGGCTTTGGCACTAGTAGGGGACGTTGGGCTCGACGGGCAATGTTAAGCATTCGAGGGAATTGGGCATGCGAAATGTATTATGACACGAATGTAGACATTGATATTCTTGTACAATTGGTTTCCGAATTTACGAAGTAATCTTAAATTTTGCCTTGTCCGACAAGCTATTCGTCACATTTGGGAGGGGAAATCGATTAATCGGTTTCCCAATCCATCCAAAACTAATTAATCTATGAATTAATATAATTTTCGTGAATTTTCTAGTATTTTTTGCGATTTTTTCCTATTTTCCGTAATTTTTAAATATTAAAAATTAATTTTTCAAAAAAAATATTTTTGAATATTATTTAACAAATTAATGTATGAATTAATATAATTTTTTTTGATTTTTCTACTATTTTTTCTTATTTTTTCCTATTTTTCGTAATTATTAAATATTAAAAAAAAATTTTCAAAAATTTTTTTTTTTACGCATTTGGATATTATATGATATCAATTAGTAGCAAGATGGGTACAAAGATCATGCCTTATGGGGCCTTTTATAGTGTAAAACACCCGTTATGAATCTCTGGAAAAATGTATGCTACTGCTGTCACTTGGGTTTTTGCATTTAAATGTATTATAGGGGGGTATGTGGTGTCAAGCCTCCTGGTCGAGGGCCATGCGA
>CM075781.1:327500-330000 GCA_037974665.1 Ehretia macrophylla
ACGAATGTGCGCGCATGGGGCGCCCATGCCGCACAGCGATGCCCGCATGTGGCCCCAATGCCGCACGAAGGTGCGTGCATGGGGCGCCCATGTGGCACGATGGTGCGTTCATCGGGCGCGCATGCCGCACGATTGTGCACGCATGCGGCCCGCATGCCGCACGTTGATGCGCGCATGGGGCGCCCATGCCGCACGAAGGTGCGCGCATGGTGCGCCCTTGCCGCACGATGGTGCTTGCATGTGGCCCGCATACCGCACGATGGTGCACGATGGTGCGGGCATGCCGCACGATGGTGCGGGCATGTAGCCCGCATGCCGCACGTAGGTGCGTGCATGGGGTGCCCCTACCGCACGATGGTGTGCACAAGTGGCGCGCGCGGGCCGATCAAGGGTCGCTGTTGGGGCGCTGTTGGGGCACGGCTGGGGCTCTATTGGTGCACAGCTGGGGGACGGTGGGGGTACACTTGGGGGACGATGGGGGATGTTAGGGGATGGCTTTGGCACTAGTAGGGGACGTTGGGCACGACGGGCAATGTTAAGCATTCGTGGGAATTGGGCATGCGAAATGTATTATGACACGAATGTAGACATTGATATTCTTGTACAATTGGTTTCCGAATCTACGAAGTAGTCTTAACTTTTGCCTTGTCCGACAAGCTGTTCGTCACATTTGGGAGGCGAAATCGATTAATCGGTTTCCCAATCCATCCAAAACTAATTAATCTATGAATTAATATAATTTTCCTGAATTTTCTAGTATTTTTTGCGATTTTTTCCTATTTTCCATAATTTTTAAATATTAAAAATTAATTTTTCAAAAAAAATATTTTTGAATATTATTTAACAAATTAATGTATGAATTAATATAATTTTTTTTGATTTTTCTACTCTTTTTGTTCTTTATCCCTATTTTTCGTAATTATTAAATATTAAAAAAAAAATTTCAAAATTTTTTCTTTACGCATTTGGATATCATATGATATCAAATAGTAGCAAGATGGGAACAAAGAACATGCCTTACGGGGCCTTTTATAGTGTAAAACACCCATTATGAATCTCTGGAAAAATGTATGCTACTGCTGTCACTTGGGTTTTTGCATTTAAATGTATTATAGGGGGGTATGTGGTGTCAAGCCTCCTGGTCGAGGGCCATGCGAGGGGACGTTGTGGGCACTTTGTGGCACATTGTGGGCTATATCGTGGGCTATATCGTTGGCTATATTGTGGGCGCGAATGCCTACCGAGTGAATCACGCCGAGGTATTGCGTTGCATACCCGTGCGTTGGGGCCGTGCCACCCCCGCCCCGCGTCCCCAAGCATGTCCCTCGGCGCGGCACACGGATGGCTAATGAGGAACGTGGTGGCTTCCCTAGCCCCTCATTATCCATCTTGGTGCCGCAACACCGTCGACGTCATTGGGATGGCTAATGAAGGGGCGAGTGGTTGCCCAAGCACAAAACTAGCCATCCCCGTGCCGACGGATAGGTACACGTTGGGGGCCATTCTCGTCCCCCGATGTGTCATTGGGCTTGCGTGATGCGCAAATCGCCTAGCACATGTGGCATTGGCTTTTGTTAAGCAACGACGCGAGCGTTGCGATGAGACAATTGTTGATGCTTCAATGTCGTGGCGATCAAAGCACCATGCGACCTTGAAGCCGTCCCTCGGTTGGTTCCGACTTGCCTGTGTGATGCGCGAATCGCCTAGCACACGACGCCATGGTCCTCGCTAAGTCATAATGCGACGGACGTGGTCTAGTGTCATGGCGATCCAAGCACCGCATGGGCAGGAAGGTAGTTTGCTTGTCCCATTCCGTGCATACGGGGGGACGGTGGGGAGCATGCGTGATGCGCGAATCGCCTAGCACATGTGGCATTGGCTTTCGTTAAGCAACGACGCGAGCGTTGCGATGAGACGATTGTTGATGCTTCAATGTCGTGGCGATCCAAGCACCGCGCGGCCTTGAAGCCGTCCCCCGGTTGGTTCCGACTTGCCTGTGCGATGCGCGAATCGCCTAGCACACGACGCCATGGTCCTCGCTGAGTCGTAATGCGACGGACGTGGTCTAGTGTCTTGGCGATCCAAGCACCGCGTGGGCAGGAAGGTAGTTTGCTTGTCCCGTTCCGTGCATACGGGGGGACGGTGGGAGGCATGCGTGACGCGTGAATCGCCTAGCACATGTGGCATTGGCTTTCGTTAAGCAACGACGCGAGCGTTGCGATGAGACGATTGTTGATGCTTCAATGTCGTGGCGATCCAAGCACCATGCGGCCTTGAAGCCGTCCCCCGGTTGGTTCCGACTTGCCTGTGCGATGCGCGAATCGCCTAGCACACGACGCCATGGTCCTCGCTGAGTCGTAATGCGACGGACGTGGTCTAGTGTCGTGGTGATCCAAGCACCGCGTGGGCAGGAAGGTAGTTTGCTTGTCCCGTTCCGTGCATACGGGGGGACGGTGGGAGGCATGCGTGATGCGCGAATCGCCTAGCACATGTGGCATTG
>CM075781.1:337500-342500 GCA_037974665.1 Ehretia macrophylla
GCACATAATTGGGGCCTCGAATGGTTAATGATTGCACCCAATTGGCCCACGGCTTGGCAAGCACTTGGGGCGCAGTGGTGTCGCGCATCGGGCCCCCATGGCGCATGAAGGTGCGCACATGGGGCGCGCATGCCGCATGAAGATGCGCGCATGGGGCACCCATGCTGCACGAAGATGCGCGCATGGGGCGCCCATGCTGTACGATGGTGCGGGCATGGGGCGCCCATGCCGCACAGCGATGCGCGCATGGGGCGCCCATGCCGCACGATGGCGTGCGCATGGGGCGCCAATGCCGCACAGCGATGCGCGCATGGGGCGCACATGGCGCACGATGGTGCGCGCATGCGTCGCCCATGCCGCACGAAGGTACGCGCATGGGGCCCCCATGGCGCACGATGGTGGGCGCATGTGGCCCGCATGCCGCACGAATGTGCGCGCATGGGGCGCCCAAGCCGCACAGCGATGCGCGCATGGGGCGCCCATGCCGCACGATGGTGCGCGCATGGGGCGCCCAGGCCGCACAGCGATGCGTGCATGGGGCGCCCATGCCGCACGATGGCGCGCGCATGGGTCGCCCATGCCGCTCAATGGTGCGCTCATCGGGCGCACATGGCGCACGATGGTGCGCGCATGGGGCACCCATGCCGCACGATGGCGCGAGCATGGGTCGCCCATGCCGTACAGCGATGCGCGCATGGGGCGCCCATGCCGCACGATGGCGCGCACATGCGTCGCCCATGCCGCACGATGGTGCGCGCATGGGGCGCCCATGCCGCACAGCGATGCGCGCATTGGGCGCCCATGCCGCGTGATGGCGCGCGCATGGGGCGCCCATGCCGCACAGCGATGCGCGCATGGGTCGCCCATGTCGTACGAAGGTGCGCGCATGGGGAGCCCATGCCTCTCGATGGTAAGTGCATCGGGCGCGTATGCCGCATGATGGTGCGCGCATGTGGCCCGCATGCCGTGCGATGGTGCGCACATTGTGCGTCCATGCCTCACGATGGTGCACGCATCGGGCGCCCATGCCGCACGATGGTGCACGCAGGTGGCCCGCATGCCTTACGATGGTGCGCGCATGGGGCGCTCATACTGCACGATGGTGCGTACAAGGGGCGCCCATGCCGCACGATGGTACCCGCATCGGGCACCCATGCCGCACGATGGTGAGCGCAAGGGGCGCCCATGCCGCACGATGGTGACCGCATGCCGTACAAAGGTGCGCGCATGGAGCGCCCATGCCGCACGATGGTGCGCGCAAGTGGCGCGCGGGGGCTTCTCAAGGGTCGCTGTTGGGGCACTGTTGGGGCACGACGGGCAATGTTAAGCATTCGAGGGAATTGGGCATGCGAAATGTATTATGACACGAATGTAGACATTGATATTCTTGTACAATTGGTTTCCGAATTTACGAAGTAATCTTAACTTTTGCATTGTCCGACAAGCTGTTCGTCACATTTTGGAGGCGAAATCGATTAATCGCTTTCCCAATCCATCCAAAACTAATTAATCTATGAATTAATATAATTTTCCTGAATTTTCTAGTATTTTTTGTGATTTTTTCCTATTTTCCGTAATTTTTAAATATTAAAAATTAATTTTTCGAAAAAAATATTTTTGAATATTATTTAACAAATTAATGTATGAATTAATATAATTTTTTCTGATTTTTCTACTATTTTTTCTTATTTTTTCCTATTTTTCGTAATTATTAAATATTAAAAAATATTTTTTCAAATTTTTTTTTTTTACGCATTTGGATATCATATGATATCAATTAGTAGCAAGATGGGTACGAAGATCATGCCTTATGGGGCCTTTTATAGTGTAAAACACCCATTATGAATCTCTAGCAAAATGTATGCTACTGCTGTCACTTGGGTTTTTGCATTTAAATGTATTATAGGGGGGTATGTGGTGTCAAGCCTCCTGGTCGAGGGCCATGCGGGGGGACGTTGTGGGCACTTCGTGGTATATTGTGGGATATATCGTGGGCTATATCGTGGGCTATATCGTGGGCTATATTGTGGGTGCGAATGCCTACCGAGTGAATCACGCCGAGGTATTGCGTTGCATACCCGTGCGTTGGGGCTGTGCCACCCCTGCCCTGCGTCCCCCGGCATGTCCCTCGGTGCGGCACCAGGATGGCTGATGAGGAACGTGGTGGCTTCCCTAGCCCCTTATTATCCACCTTTGTGCCGCAACACCGTCGACGTCATTGGGATGGTTAATGAGGGGGCAAGTGGTTGCCCAAGCACAAAAGTAGCCATCCCCGTGCCGCTGGCTAGGTACACATTGGGGGACATTCCCATCCCCCGACGTGTCATTGGGCTTGCGTGATGCGCGAATCGCCTAGCACATGTGGCATTGGCTTTTGTTAAGCAACGACGCGAGCGTTGCGATGAGACAATTGTTGATGCTTCAATATCGTGGCGATCCAAGCACCATGCGGCCTTGAAGTCGTCCCCCGGTTGGTTCTGACGTGCCTGTGTAATGCGCGAATAGCCTAGCACAAGACACCATGGTCCTCGCTGAGTCGTAATGCGACGGACGTGGTCTAGTGTCGTGGGGATCCAAGCACCGCGTGGGCAGGAAGGTAGTTTGCTTGTCTCGTTCCGTGCATACGGGGGGACGGTGGGAGGCATGCGTGACGCGCGAATCGCCTAGCACATGTGGCATTGGCTTTCGTTAAGCAATGACGCGAGCGTTGCGATGAGACGATTGTTGATGCTTCAATGTCGTGGCGATCCAAGCACCGCGTGGCCTTGAAGCCGTCCCCTGGTTGGTTCCGACTTCCCTGTGCGATGCGCAAATCACTTAGCACACGACGCCATGGTCCTCGCTGAGTCGTAGTGCGACGGACGTGGTCTAGTGTCGTGGTGATCCAAGCACCGCGTGGGCAGGAAGGTAGTTTGCTTCTCCTGTTCCGTGTATACGGGGGGACGGTGGGAGGCATGCGTGACGCGCGAATCGCCTTGCACATGTGGCATTGGCTTTCGTTAAGCAACGACGCGAGCGTTGCGATGAGACGATTGTTGATGCTTCAATGTCGTGGCGATCCAAGCACCGCGTGGCCTTGAAGCCGTCCCCCAGTTGGTTCCGACTTACCTGTGCGATGCGCGAATCGCCTAGCACACGACGCCATGGTCCTCGCTGTGTCGTAATGCGACGGACGTGGTCTAGTGTCGTGGCGATCCAAGCACCGCGTGGGCAGGAAGGTAGTATGCTTGTCCCGTTCCGTGCATACGGGGGGACGGTGGGAGGCATGCGTGACGCGCGAATCGCCTAGCACATGTGGCATTGGCTTTCGTTAAGCAACGATGCGAGCGTTGCGATGAGACGATTGTTGATGCTTCAATGTCGTGGCGATCCAAGCACCGCGTGGCCTTGAAGCCGTCCCCCGGTTGGTTCCGACTTTCCTGTGCGATGCGCGAATCGCCTAGCACACGATGCCATGGTCCTCGCTGAGTCGTAATGCAACGGACGTGGTCTAGTGTCGTGGCGATCCAAGCACCGCGTGGGCAGGAAGGTAGTTTGCTTGTCCCGTTCCGTGCATATGGGGGGACGGTGAGAGGCATGCGTGATGCGCGAATCACCTAGCACATGTGGCATTGGCTTTCGTTAAGCAACGACGCAAGCGTTGCGATGAGACGATTGTTGATGCTTCAATGTCGTGGCGATCCAAGCACCGCGCGGCCTTGAAGCCGTCCCCCGGTTGGTTCCGACTTGCCTGTGCGATGCGCGAATCGCCTAGCACACGACGCCATGGTCCTCGCTGAGTCGTAATGCGACGGACGTGGTCTAGTGTCTTGGCGATCCAAGCACCGCGTGGGCAGGAAGGTAGTTTGCTTGTCCCGTTCCGTGCATACGGGGGGAGGGTGGGAGGCATGCGTGACGCGCGAATCGCCTAGCACATGTGGCATTGGCTTTCGTTAAGCAACGACGCGAGCGTTGCGATGAGACGATTGTTGATGCTTCAATGTCGTGGCGATCCAAGCACCGTGTGGCCTTGAAGCCGTCCCCCGGTTGGTTCCGACTTGCCTGTGTGATGCGCGAATCGCCTAGCACACGACGCCATGGTCCTCGCTGAGTCGTAATGCGACGGACGTGGTCTAGTGTCGTGGCGATCCAAGCACCGCGTGGGCAGGAAGGTAGTTTGCTTGTCCCGTTCCGTGCATACGGGGGGACGGTGGGAGGCATGCGTGATGCGCGAATCGCCTAGCACATGTGGCATTGGCTTTCGTTAAGCAACGACGCGAGCGTTGCGATGAGACAATTGTTGATGCTTCAATGTCGTGGCGATCCAAGCACCGCGTGGCCATGAAGCCTTCCCCCGGTTGGTTCCGACTTGCCTGTGCGATGCGCGAATCGCCTAGCACACGACGCCATGGTCCTCGCTGAGTCGTAATGCGACGGACGTGGTCTAGTGTCTTGGCGATCCAAGCACCGCGTGGGCAGGAAGGTAGTTTGCTTGTCCCGTTCCGTGCATACGGGGGGACGGTGGGAGGCATGCGTGATGCGCGAATCGCCTAGCACATGTGGCATTGGCTTTCGTTAAGCAACGACGCGAGCGTTGCGATGAGACGATTGTTGATGCTTCAATGTCGTGGCAATCCAAGCACCATGCGGCCTTGAAGCCGTCCCCCTGTTGGTTCCGACTTGCCTGTGCGATGCGCGAATCGCCTAGCACACGACGCCATGGTCCTCGCTGAGTCGTAATGCGACGGACGTGGTCTAGTGTCGTGGCGATCCAAGCACCGCGTGGGCAGGAAGGTAGTTTGCTTGTCCCGTTCCGTGCATACGGGGGGACGGTGGAAGGCATGCGTGATGCACAAATCGCCTAGCACATGTGGCATTGGCTTTCGTTAAGCAACGACGCGAGCATTGCGATGAGACGATTACTGATGCTTCAATGTCGTGGCGATCCAAGCACCGCGTGGCCTCAAAGCCATCCCCCGATGTGTTTCCACTAGCCTGCGCGATGCGCGAATCGCCTAGCA
>CM075781.1:355000-357500 GCA_037974665.1 Ehretia macrophylla
CATGCCGCACGATGTTGCACGCATGCGGCCCGCATGCCGCACTTTGATGCGCGCATGGGGTGCCCATGCCGCACGAAGGTGCGCGAATGGGGCGCCCGTGCCTCACGATGGTGGGCACATGTGGCCCGCATGCCGCACAAAGGTGCGTGCATGGGGCGCCTATGCCGCACGATGGTGCGCGCATGTGGCCGGCTTGCCGCATGAAGGTGCGCACATGGGGCGCCCGTGCCGCACGATGGTGCACGGAAGTGGCACGCGCGGGCCGCTCAAGGGTCGCTGTTGGGGCACTGTTGGGGCACGGCTGGGGTACTGTTGGTGCACAGCTGGGGGGACGGTGGGGGTACACTTGGGGGACGATGGGGGATGTTAGGGGACGGCTTTGGCACTAGTAGGGGACGTTGGGCACGACGGGCAATGTTAAGCATTCGAGGGAATTGGGCATGCGAAATGTATTATGACACGAATGTAGACATTGATATTCTTGTACAATTGGTTTCCGAATTTACGAAGTAATCTTAACTTTTGCATTGTCCGACAAGCTGTTCGTCACATTTTGGAGGCGAAGTCGATTAATCGGTTTCCCAATCCATCCAAAACTAATTAATCTATGAATTAATATAATTTTCCTGAATTTTCTAGTATTTTTTTCGATTTTTTCCTATTTTCCGTAATTTTTAAATATTAAAAATTAATTTTTCGAAATAAAAATTTTTGAATATTATTTAACAAATTAATGTATGAATTAATATAATTTTTTCTGATTTTTCTACTATTTTTTCTTATTTTTTCCTATTTTTCGTAATTATTAAATATTAAAAAATATTTTTTCAAATTTTTTTTTTTTACGCTTTTGGATATCATATGATATCAATTAGTAGCAAGATGGGTACAAAGATCATGCCATATGCCGCCTTTTATAGTGTAAAACACCCATTATGAATCTCTAGCAAAATGTACGCTACTGCTGTCACTTGGGTTTTTGCATCTAAATGTATTATAGGGGGGTATGTGGTATCAAGCCTCCTGGTCGAGGGCCATACGAGGGGACGTTGTGGGCACTTCGTGGCAAATTGTGGGCTATATCGTGGGCTATATCGTGGGCTATATTGTGGGCGTGAATGCCTACCGAGTGAATCACGCCGAGGTATTGCGTTGCATACCCGTGCGTTGGGGCTGTGCCACCCCCGCCCCGCGTCCCCCGACATGTCCCTCGGCGCGGCACCAGGATGGCTAATGAGGAACGTGGTGGCTTCCCTAGCCCCTCATTATCCATCTTGGTGCCGCAACACCGTCGATGTCATTGGGATGGTTAATGAAGGGGCGAGTGGTTGCCCAAGCACAAAACTAGCCATCCCCGTGCCGCCGGCTAGGTACACGTTGGGGGCCATTCCCGTCCCCCGATGTGTCATTGGGCTTGCGTGATGCGCGAATCGCCTAGCACATGTGGCATTGGCTTTTGTTAAGCAACGACGCGAGCGTTGCGATGAGACAATTGTTGATGCTTCAATGTCGTGGCGATCCAAGCACCATGCGGCCTTGAAGCTGTCCCTCGGTTGGTTCCGACTTGCCTGTGCGATGCGCGAATCGCCTAGCGCACGACGCCATGGTCCTCGCTGAGTCGTAATGCGACGGACGTGGTCTAGTGTCGTGGCGATCCAAGCACCGCGTGGGCAGGAAGGTAGTTTGCTTGTCCCGTTCCGTGCATACGGGGGGACGGTGAGAGGCATGCGTGATGCGCGAATCGCCTAGCACATGTGGGATTGGCTTTCGTTAAGCAACGACGCGAGCGTTGCGATGAGACGATTGTTGATGCTTCAATGTCGTGGCGATCCAAGCACCGCGCGGCCTTGAAACCGTTCCCCGGTTGGTTTCGACTTGCCTGTGCGATGCGCGAATCGCCTAGCACACGACGCCATGGTCCTCGCTGAGTCGTAATGCGACGGACGTGGTCTAGTGTCTTGGCGATCCAAGCACCGCGTGGGCAGGAAGGTAGTTTGCTTGTCCCGTTCCGTGCATACGGGGGGACGGTGGTAGGCATGCGTGACGCGCGAATCGCCTAGCACATGTGGCATTGGCTTTCGTGAAGCAACGACGCGAGCGTTGCGATGAGACGATTGTTGATGCTTCAATGTCGTGGCAATCCAAGCACCGCGTGGCCTTGAAGCCGTCCCCCGGTTGGTTCCGACTTGCCTGTGCGATGCGCGAATCGCCTAGCACACGATGCCATGGTCCTCGCTGAGTCGTAATGCGACGGACGTGGTCTAGTGTCGTGGCGATCCAAGCACCGCGTGGGAAGGAAGGTAGTTTGCTTGTCCCGTTCCGTGCATACGGGGGGACGGTGGGAGGCATGCGTGATGCGCGAATCGCCTAGCACATGTGGCATTGGCTTTCGTTAAGCAACGACGCGAGCGTTGCGATGAGACGATTGTTGATGCTTCAATGTCGTGGCGATCCAAGCACCGCGCGGCCTTGAAGCCGTCCCCCGGTTTGTTCCGACTTG
>CM075781.1:377500-380000 GCA_037974665.1 Ehretia macrophylla
ATGGGGCGCCCATGCCGCACAGCGATGCGCGCATGGGGTGCCCATGCCGCATGATGGTGCGCGCATGGGGCGCCCATGCCGCACAGCGATTCGTGCATGGGGCGCCCATGCCGCACGATGTCGCGCGCATGGGGCACCCATGCCGCACAGCGATGCGCGCATGGGGCTCACATGGCGCACGATGGTGCGCGCATGCGTCGCCCATGCCGCACGAAGGTGCGCGCATGGGGCCCCCATGGCGCACGATGGTGCGCGCATGTGGCCCGCTTGCCGCACGAATGTGCGCGCATGGGGCGCCCAAGCCGCACAGCGATGCGCGCATGGGGCGCCCATGCCGCACGATGGTGCGCGTATGGGGCGCCCATACCGCACAGCGATGCGCGCATGGGGCGCCCATGCCGCACGATGGCGCCCGCATGGGTCGCCCATGCCGCTCGATGGTGCGCGCATCGGGCGCACATGGCGCACGATGGTGCTCGCATGGGGCGCCCATGCTGCACGATGGCGCGCGCATGGGGCGCCCATGCCGCACAGCGATGCGCGGATGGGTCGCCCATGCCGCACGAAGGTGCGCACATGGGTCGCCCATGCCGCTCGATGGTGCGCACATCGGGCGCACATGGCGCACGATGGTGCGCGCATGTGGCCCGCATGCCGCACGAAGGTGCGCGCATGGGGCGCCCATGTGGCACGATGGTGCGCTCATCGGGAGCGCATGCCGCACGATGGTGCACGCATGCGGCCCGCATGCCGCACGTTGATGCGCGCATGGGGCGCCCATGCCGCACGAAGGTGCGCGCATGGTGCGCCCTTGCCGCACGATGGTGCTTGCATGTGGCCCGCTTGCCGCACGACGGTACGCGCATGGGGCGCCCATGCCGCACGATGGTGCGCGCATGTGGCCCGCATGCCGCACGAAGGTGCGCGCATGGGGTGCCCGTGCCGTACGATGGTGCGCGCAAGTGGCGCGCGCGGGCCGCTCAAGGGTCGCTGTTGGGGCACTGTTGGGGCACGGCTGGGGTACTGTTGGTGCACAGCTGGGGGGACGGTGGGGGTACACTTGGGGGACGATGGGGGATGTTAGGGGACGGCTTTGGCACTAGTAGGGGACGTTGGGCACGACGGGCAATGTTAAGCATTCGAGGGAATTGGGCATGCGAAATGTATTATGACACGAATGTAGACATTGATATTCTTGTACAATTGGTTTCTGAATTTACAATGTAATCTTAACTTTTGCATTGTCCAACAAGCTGTTCGTCACATTTTGGAGGCGAAATCGATTAATCGGTTTCCCAATCCATCCAAAACCAATTAATCTATGAATTAATATAATTTTCCTGAATTTTCTAGTATTTTTTGCGATTTTTTCCTAATTTTCGTAATTTTTAAATATTAAAAATTAATTTTTCGAAAAAAATATTTTTGAATATTATTTAACAAATTAATGTATGAATTAATATAATTTTTTCTGATTTTTCTACTATTTTTTCTTATTTTTTCCTATTTTTCGTAATTATTAAATATTAAAAAATATTTTTTCAAATTTTTTTTTTTTACGCATTTGGATATCATATGATATCAATTAGTAGCAAGATCGGTACAAAGATCATGCCTTATGGGGCCTTTTATAGTGTAAAACACCCATTATGAATCTCTGGCAAAATGTATGCTACTGCTGTCACTTGGGTTTTTGCATTTAAATGTATTATAGGGGGGTATGTGGTGTCAAGCCTCCTGGTCGAGGGCCATGCGGGGGGACGTTGTGGGCACTTCGTGGCACATTGTGGGCTATATCGTGGGCTATATCGTGGGCTATATCGTGGGCTATATTGTGGGCGCGAATGCCTACCGAGTGAATCACGTCGAGGTATTGCGTTGCATACCCGTGCGTTGGGGCTGTGCCACCCCGGCCCCGCGTCCCCAAGCATGTCCCTCGGCGCGGCACAAGGATGGCTAATGAGGAACGTGGTGGCTTCCCTAGCCCCTCATTATCCATCTTGGTGCCGCAACACCGTCGACGTCATTGGGATGGCTAATGAAGGGGCGAGTGGTTGCCCAAGCACAAAACTAGCCATCCCCGTGCCGCCGGCTAGGTACACGGTGGGGACCATTCCCGTCCCCAGATGTGTCTTTGGGCTTGCGTGATGCGCGAATCGCCTAGCACATGTGGCATTGGCTTTTGTTAAGCAACGACGCGAGCGTTGCGATGAGACAATTGTTGATGCTTCAATGTCGTGGCGATCCAAGCACCATGCGGCCTTGAAGCCGTCCCCCGGTTGGTTCCGACTTGCCTGTGCGATGCGCGAATCGCCTAGCACACGACGCCATGGTCCTCGCTGAGTCGTAATGCGACAGACGTGGTCTAGTGTCGTGGCGATCCAAGCACCGCGTGGGCAGGAAGGTAGTTTGCTTGTCCCGTTTCGTGCATACGGGGGGACGGTGGGGGGCATGCGTGACGCGCGAATCGCCTAGCACATGTGGCATTGGCTTTCGTTAA
>CM075781.1:390000-392500 GCA_037974665.1 Ehretia macrophylla
GCATGGGGCGCCCATGCCGCACAGCGATGCGCGCATGGGGCGCCCATGCCGCACGATGGTGCACGCATGGGGCGCCCATGCCGCACGTTGATGCGCGCATGGGGCGCCCATGCCGCACGAAGGTGTGCGCATGGTGCGCCCTTGCCGCACGATGGTGCTTGCATGTGGCCCGCTTGCCGCACCCATGCGGCGCCCATGCCGCACGATGGTGTGCGCATGTGGCCCGCATGCCGCACGAAGGTGCGCGCATAGGGCGCCCGTGCCGCACGATGGTTCGCGCAAGTGGCGCGCGCGGGCCGCTCAAGGGTCGTTGTTGGGGCACTGTTCGGGTACGGCTGGGGTACTGTTGGTGCACAGCTGGGGGACGATAGGGGTACACTTGGGGGACGATGGGGGATGTTAGGGGACGGCTTTGGCACTATTAGGGGACATTGGGCACGACGGGCAATGTTAAGCATTCGAGGGAATTGGGCATGCGAAATGTATTATGACACGAATGTAGACATTGATATTCTTGTACATTTGGTTTCCGAATTTATGAAGTAATCTTAACTTTTTGCCTTGTCCGACAAGCTGTTCGTCACATTTGAGAGGCGAAATCGATTAATCGGTTTCCCAATCCATCCAAAACTAATTAATCTATGAATTAATATAATTTTCCTGAATTTTCTAGTATTTTTTGCGATTTTTTCCTATTTTTTGTAATTTTTAAATATTAAAAATTAATTTTTCGAAAAAAATATTTTTGAATATTATTTAACAAATTAATGTATGAATTAATATAATTTTTTTTGATTTTTCTACTATTTTTTCTTATTTTTTCCTATTTTTCGTAATTATTAAATATTAAAAAATATTTTTTCAAAATATTTTTTTTTTACGCATTTGGATATCATATGATATCAATTAGTAGCAAGATGGGTACAAAGATCATGCCTTATGGGGCCTTTTATAGTGTAAAACACCCATTATGAATCTCTGGCAAAATGTATGCTACTGCTGTCACTTGGGTTTTTGCATTTAAATGTATTATAGGGGGGTATGTGGTGTCAAGCCTCCTGGTCGAGGGCCATGCGGGGGGACGTTGTGGGCACTTCGTGGCACATTGTGGGCTATATTGTGGGCTATATCGTGGGCTATATTGTGGGCGCGAATGCCTACCGAGTGAATCACGCCGAGGTATTGCGTTGCATACCCGTGCATTGGGGCCGTGCCACCCCCGCCCCGCGTCCCCAAGCATGTCCCTCGGCGCGGCACAAGGATGGCTAATGAGGAACGTGGTGGCTTCCCTAGCCCCTCATTATCCATCTTGGTGCCGCAACACTGTCGACGTCATTGGGATGGCTAATGAAGGGGCGAGTGGTTGCCCAAGCACAAAACTAGCCATCCCCGTGCCGCCGGCTAGGTACACGTTGGGGGCCATTCCCGTCCCCCGATGTGTCATTGGGCTTGCGTGATGCGCGAATCGCCTAGCACATGTGGCATTGGCTTTTGTTAAGCAACGACGCGAGCGTTACGATGAGACAATTGTTGATGCTTCAATGTCGTGGCGATCCAAGCACCATGCGGCCCTGAAGCTGTCCCCCGGTTGGTTCCGACTTGCCTGTGCGATGCGCGAATCGCCTAGCACACGACGCCATGGTCCTCGCTGAGTCGTAATGCGATGGACGTGGTCTAGTGTCGTGGCGATCCAAGCACCGCATGGGCAGGGAGGTAGTTTGCTTGTCCCATTCCGTGCAAACGGGGGGACGGTGGGAGGCATGCGTGACGCGCGAATCACCTAGCACATGTGGCATTGGCTTTCGTTAAGCAACGACGCGAGCGTTGCGATGAGACGATTGTTGATGCTTCAATGTCGTGGCGATCCAAGCACCGCGTGGCCTTGAAGTCGTCCCCCGGTTGGTTCCGACTTGCCTGTGTGATGCGCGAATCGCCTAGCACACGACGCCATGGTCCTCGCTGAGTCGTAATGCGACGGACGTGGTCTAGTGTCGTGGTGATCCAAGCACCGCGTGGGCAGGAAGGTAGTTTGCTTGTCCCGTTCCGTGCATACGGGGGGACGGTGGGAGGCATGTGTGATGCGCGAATCGCCGAGCACATGTGGCATTGGCTTTTGTTAAGCAACGATGCGAGCGTTGTAATGAGACAATTGTTGATGCTTCAATGTCGTGGCGATCCAAGCACCATGCGGCCCTGAAGCCGTCCCCCGGTTGGTTCCGACTTGCCTGTGCGATGCGCGAATCGCCTAGCACACGATGCCATGGTCCTCGCTGAGTCGTAATGCGACGGACGTGGTCTAGTGTCGTGGCGATCCAAGCACCGCGTGGGCAGGGAGGTAGTTTGCTTGTCCCGTTCCGTGCATACGGGGGGACGGTGGGAGGCATGCGTGACGCGCGAATCGCCTAGCACATGTGGCATTGGCTTTCGTTAAGCAACGACGCGAGCGTTGCGATGAGACGATTGTTGATGCTTCAATGTCGTGGCGATCCAAGCACCGCGT
>CM075781.1:402500-407500 GCA_037974665.1 Ehretia macrophylla
GGAAATTGTTGGTAGCACCCGTGTCTACCAAAGCCTTCAACCATCGGCTCTTGATATTGATGGGGACATATAGTGAACTCTTCCGTGGCTTATCTACTTCGGTCCTGACCGCACCGAGAAACTGAAGCGAGCCAATCTGGTCCTCCTCTCCCTTGGACGGTTGGGCCTCGCTTTGTTGCAACATGGCCGCTAACTTTTTTCCGCTGTGGGCAGCGAGACACCCAATGTTCTCTGCTTCCACACAGGAAACAGTCACGGTTGATGGTCTGTTGCGCGCCATCTCTATCATTCCGTCTGCCTTCTGCCTTATCCTTGTCATACGAGGGACGGGGATTGTCCTTCCTTCGTTTAGGCGAGTACGAGCCTTCCCTGTGGTGAGAAGGTGCACCCTTATCCCTGCCACGTTCTCCCCCACCAGAATCATTGCCTGATTCTTGGCCCTTGGACTTGGCACTATCACCTTTCCTTGGAAATTCGATTAGGCTCTCGGCTGCAGCAATGGCCGAAGCAAGGTCCTGCACGCCACGACGTTGGAGCTCTTGCCTCGCCCATGGTTGCAGGCCGTCTAAGAAAGCAAACAAGGCATCTTTATCGGATAAATCAGGGATTTCAAGTAATACCTCTTGAAACTCCTTTACGTAGTCCCGCACCATGCCTTTATGCGTCAAGCGCCTCAAACGTCCACGGGCTTCATACTCCACATTTTCGGGGTAGAACTGTCTCTTGATTTCAGCCTTGAAATCATCCCACGTATTCATTGTGCACAGCCCTCGTTCAATGTCGGCAGAACGACGTCTCTACCACAGCATGGCACCATCGGCCAAATATAACGGTGCCGCCCGAAGTTTTGCTGCATCATCCAACAGTCCAGTCGCAGCAAAATACTGTTCCAGGTTCCACAGGAAGTTATCCAGTTCCCTGGCATTACGATCGCCACTAAACGGCTTTGGTCTGGGCACGTCCAACTTTGGGCCAGAAATGGCTACAGTAGCTGCACCAACGCTAGTAGCAGCCTTGCACAAGGCCATGTCGGCCTTTACCGACTCAAGTTCTGTCCGCAATTCAGCCAAACCCGCGCTGAATTGTGCACGGAACTCATCCAGCTTCTTTTGCATAGTATCAACGAAAGAATTTATAGAAGAGAGCACCTGACCTTGCAGCTCTTCATTTCGGTCTTCCAGCTCCTGAACTCGTTCAGCCAGTTCAGACTCACTAGCGGCTTCCACCTGCCGTAGTCTGCTACACACATCGTCCAGCACTGCCGTGTATTCCAAAGTGGATTGTTCTACCCGCACAAGCCTGGCTTCGAGAGCGCTCAACTGGTCCCTTGAGCCATGTCGCGAAGACCCTTTCTTCGCCTTACTCCTGGTTGTCGTCCCCTCAACAACCACTTGTTCAGTGCCGGTCATCTCCTCTTCGGAGGCAGCCATAGTCCCTCACGATCACGATCCCACGAACTGATAGCAAGAAGCACCAACAGTCTTCAAAGCAACAGTTTGAGCCAAGCCAACCTTGGCTCTGATACCACCTGTCACGGGCTGAGAGATTGGGTTTGAAAATCTCGTCGCCGTGCGGCCTTAGCCAAGCGCTGTGGGCTGACTAAGTGCGCCTGAGTGATCAGAGTATGCAGCTAGCGGTGTTAGAGGTTGAAGACTCTAACACTTGCACAGTATAATCAAGGCAACTTGCAAAGGGTTGTGTGTATGAAGTAGGACCCTTTGGGCAAGTTGAGCACGGGTTTGGGGTTTGTAAGGGACTGAAAAAGCTAAGTAAAGTGAGCTGGAAAAGGGAGCACGAAAATGGTAAGTATGGCAGCCAAAGTTGTTGCCTTTCATTCACAACTCAACTCATATATATACATGTTCAAGGCTTAGGCCAAGGCCTTTGATCAATTCCAAGTGGCTATAATCTTAGCCATACATTTGTCTATGTACAAGGGAATTTTCTAGAGCTAACTATACTCAAGCATGCTAGAAAAATCCAGAAATCCTGCTCATGCACAAGGCTGGAAAATTCTGGACACTTTCGGGCAGTTCGGGCAGCCCGCCGGGCAGCTTCTTTCTCTAGAATTTTCCTGCACCAAAATATGGATTTCACCACCAATTTCTGCCCAGCAGCTTCCTGAACCAGCTCCACTGCCCTGGAATACTCTGGAAACGTTGGGAAGGGTCTAGAAATGTCTTAGGCAGATTTTTGCGTCGGGCACGTTCAGGCCGTTTCGCGTGCGCCTTGGCTAAGCCGTTGGTCTCGTTAGGGCCAAAACACGCAGACCGTCCACTATGCTCGCTTCGTAAGAGATGGCAAAAAATTTGAATCCGACCTTGTGTGTTGCCGGCCCGCCGAGGTGCCTAACGTTCTTCCCTTAGCATTAACGGTGACTGAGGTTATGCTGCCCCTATCTTCAGCACGGCTGGGCACGTTGGTGAACGGTTGCTGCACGACTGCACACGGTGTTGCACGACGGCGCACGATTGGGCCTCCCATGAGTGGGCACCTACTTGGGGCACCTACTTGGGGCACATACTTAGGGCCTCGGATGGTTAATGTTTGCACCCAATTGGTCCACGGCTTGGCAAGCAATTGGGGCGCAGTGGTGTCGCGCATGGGGCCCCCATGGCGCACGATGGTGCGCGCATGTGGCCCGCATGCCGCACGAAGGTGCGCGCATGGGGCGCCCATGCCGCACAGCGATGCGCGCATGGGGCGGCCATGCCGCACGATGGTGCGCGCATGGGGCCCCCATGCCACACAGCGATGCGCGCATGGGGCGCCCATGCCGCACGATGGCGCGCGCATGGGGCGCCCATGCCGCACAGCGATGCGCGCATGGGTCGCCCATGCCGCACAGCGATGCACGCATGGGTAGCCCATGCCGCACAAAGGTGCGCACATGCGTCGCCCATGCCGCTCGATGGTGCGCGCATCGGGCGCGCATGTCGCACGATGGTGCGCGCATGTGGCCCGCAGGCCGCACGAAGGTGCGCGCATGGGGCGCCATGCCGCACAGCGATGCGCGCATGGGGCGCCCATGCCGCGCGATGGTGCGCTCATGCGGCGCCCATGCCGCACAGCGATGCGCGCATGGGGCGCCCATGGCGCACGATGGCGCACGCACGGGGCGCCCATGCCGCACAGCGATGCGCGCATGGGTCGCCCATGCCGCACGAAGGTGCGCACATGCGTCGCCTATGCCGCTCGATAGTGCGCGCATCGGGCGCACATGGCACACGATGGTGCGCGCATGTGGCCCGCATGCCGCACGAAGGTGCGTGCATGGGGCGCCCATGCCGCAAAGCGATGCGCGCACCATGGCGCCCATGCCGCACGATGGTGCGCGCATGGGGCGCCCATGCCGCACAGCGATGCGCGCATGGGGCGCCCATGCCGCACGATGGCGCGCGCATGGGGCACCCATGCCGCACAGCGATGCGCGCATGGGTCACCCATGCCGCACGAAGGTGCGCACATGCGTCGCCCTTGCCGCTCGATGGTGCGCGCATCAGGCGCACATGGCGCACGATGGTGCGCGCATGTGGCCCGCATGCCGCACGAAGGTGCGCGCATGGGGCGCCCATGCCGCACAGCGATGCGCGCATATGGCCCCAATGCCGCACGAAGGTGCGCGCATGGGGCACCCATGTGGCACGATGGTGCGTTCATCGGGCGCGCATGCCGCACGATGGTGCACGCATGTGGCCCGCATGCCGCACGTTGATGCGCGCATGGGGTGCCCATGCCGCACGAAGGTGCGCGCATTGTGCGCCCTTGCCGCACGATGGTGCTTGCATGTGGCCCGCTTGCCGCACGATGGTGCGCGCATGGGGCGCCCATGCCGCACGATGGTGCGCGCATGTGGCCCGCATGCCGCACGAAGGTGCGCGCATAGGGCGCCCGTGCCGCACGATGGTGCGCGCAAGTGGCGCGCGCGGGCCGCTCAAGGGTCGCTGTTGGGGCACTATTGGGGCACGGCTGGGGTACTGTTGGTGCACAGCTTGGGGACGGTGGGGGTATACTTGGGGGACGATGGGGGATGTTAGGGGACGGCTTTGGCACTAGTAGGGGACGTTGGGCACGACGGGCAAAGTTAAGCATTCGAGGGAATTGGGCATGCGAAATGTATTATGACATGAATGTAGACATTGATATTCTTGTACAATTGGTTTCCGAATTTACGAAGTAATCTTAACTTTTGCCTTGTCCGACAAGCTATTTGTCACAGTTGGGAGGGGAAATCGATTAATCGGTTTCCCAATCCATCCAAAACTAATTAATCTATGAATTAATATAATTTTCCTGAATTGTCTAGTATTTTTTGCGATTTTTTCCTATTTTCCGTAATTTTTAAATATTAAAAATTAATTTTTCGAAAAAAATATTTTTGAATATTATTTAACAAATTAATGTATGAATTAATATAATTTTTTTTGATTTTTCTACTATTTTTTCTTATTTTTTCCTATTTTTCGTAATTATTAAATATTAAAAAAAAAATTTCAAATTTTTTTTTTTTTACGCATTTGGATATCATATGATATCAATTAGTAGCAAGATGGGTACAAAGATCATGCCTTATGGGGCCTTTTATAGTGTAAAACACCCATTATGAATCTTTGGAAAAATGTATGCTACTACTGTCACTTGGGTTTTTGCATTTAAATGTATTATAGGGGGGTATGTGGTGTCAAGCCTCCTGGTCGAGGGCCATGCGAGGGGACGTTGTGGGCACTTCGTGGCACATTGTGGGCTATATCGTGGGCTATATCGTGGGCTATATTGTGGGCGCGAATGCCTACCGAGTGAATCACGCCGAGGTATTGCGTTGCATACCCGTGCGTTGGGGCCGTGCCACCCCCGCCCCGTGTCCCCAAGCATGTCCATTGGCGCGGAACACGGATGGCTAATGAGGAACGTGGTGGCTTCCCTAGCCCCTCATTATCCATCTTGGTGCCGCAACACCGTCGACGTCATTGGGATGGCTAATGAATGGGCGAGTGGTTGCC
>CM075781.1:415000-417500 GCA_037974665.1 Ehretia macrophylla
GCACCTACTTGGGGCACCTACTTGGGGCACATACTTGGGGCCTCGGATGGTTAATGTTTGCACCCAATTGGTCCACGGCTTGGCAAGTAGTTGGGGCGCAGTGGTGTCACGCATGGGGCCCCCATGGCACACGATGGTGCGCGCATGTGGCCCGTATGCCGCACGAAGGTGCGCGCATGGGGCGCCCATGCCGCACAGCGATGCGCGCATGGGGCGCCCATGCCGCACGATGGTGCACGCATGGGGAGCCCTTGCCGCACAGCGATGCACGCATGGGGCACCCATGCCGCACGATGGCGCGCGCATGGGGCGCCCATGCCGCACAGCGATGCGCGCATGGGGCGCACATGGCGCACGATGGTGCGCGCATGTGGCCCGCATGCCGCACGAAGGTGCGCGCATGGGGCGCCCATGCCGCACAGCGATGCGCGCATGGGGCGCCCATGCCGCACGATGGTGCGCGCATGGGGCCCCCATGCCGCACAGCGATGCGCGCATGGGGCGCCCATGCCGCACGATGGCGGGCGCATGGGGCGCCCATGCCGCACAGCGATGCGCGCATGGGTCGCCCATGCCGCACAGCGATGCGCGCATGGGTCGCCCATGCCGCACAAAGGTGCGCACATACGTTGCCCATGCCGCTCGATGGTGCGCGCATCGGGCGCACATGGCGCACGATGGTGCGCGCATGTGGCCCGCATGCCGCACGAAGGTGCGCGCATGGGGCGCCCATGCCGCACAGCGATGCGCGCATGCGTCGCCCATGCAGCACGATGGTGCGCTCATGCGGCGCCCATGCCGCACAGCGATGCGCGCATGGGGTGCCCATGCCGCACGATGGCGCGCACACGGGGCGCCCATGCTGCACAGCGATGCGCGCATGGGTCGCCCATGCCGTACGAAGGTGCGCACATGCGTCGCCCATGCCGCTCGATGGTGCTCGCATCGGGCGCACATGGCGCACGATGGTGCGCGCATGTGGCCCGCATGCCGCACGAAGGTGCGCGCATGGGGCGCCTATGCCGCACAGTGATGCGCGCACCATGGTGCCCATGCCGCACGATGGTGCGCGCATGGGGCGCCCATGCCGCACAGCGATGCGCGCATGGGGCGCCCATGCCGCACGATGGCGGGCGCATGGGGCACCCATGCCGCACAGCGTTGCGCGCATGGGTCGCCCATGGCGCACGAAGGTGCGCACATGCGTCGCCCTTGCCGCTCGATGGTGCGCGCATCGGGCGCACATGGCGCATGATGGTGTGCGCATGTGGCCCGCATGCCGTACGAAGGTGCGCGCATGGGGCGCCCATGCCACACAGCGATGCGCGCATGTGGCCCCAATGCCGCACGAAGGTGCGCGCATGGGGCGCCCATGTGGCACGATGGTGCGTTCATCGGGCGCGCATGCCGCATGATGGTGCACGCATGCGGCCCGCATGCCGCACATTGATGCGCGCATGGGGCTCACATGCCGCACGAAGGTGCGCGCATGGTGCGCCCTTGCCGGACGATGGTGCTTGCATGTGGCCCGCTTGTCGCACGATGGTGCGCGCATGGGGCGCCCATGCCGCACGATGGTGCGCGTATGTGGCCCGCATGCCGCACGAAGGTGCGCGCATGGGGCGCCCGTGCCGCACGATGGTGCGCGCAAGTGGCGCATGCGGGGCTCTTAAGGGGCGCTGCTAGGGCAATGTTGGGGCACGGCTGGGGTACTGTTGGTGCACAGGTGGGGGAGGGTGGGGGTACACTTGGGGGACGATGGGGGATGTTAGGGGACGGCTTTGGCACTAGTAGGGGACGTTGGGCACGACGGGCAATGTTAAGCATTCGAGGGAATTGGGCATGCAAAATGTATTATGACACGAATGTAGACATTGATATTCTTGTACAATTGGTTTCCGAATTTACGAAGTAATCTTAACTTTTGCCTTGTCCGACAAGCTATTCGTCACATTTGGGAGGGGAAATCGATTAATCGGTTTCCCAATCCATCCAAAACTAATTAATCTATGAATTAATCTAATTTTCCTGAATTTTCTAGTATTTTTTGTGATTTTTTCCTATTTTCCGTAATTTTTAAATATTAAAAATTAATTTTTTGAAAAAAATATTTTTGAATATTATTTAACAAATTAATGTATGAATTAATATAATTTTTTTTGATTTTTCTACTATTTTTTCTTATTTTTTCCTATTTTTCGTAATTATTAAATATTAAAAAAAAAATTCAAAAATTTTTTTTTTTACGCATTTGGATATCATATGATATCAATTAGTAGCAAGATGGGTTCAAAGATCATGCCTTATGGGGCCTTTTATAGTGTAAAACACCCATTATGAATCTCTGGAAAAATGTATGCTACTGCTGTCACTTGGGTTTTTGCATTTAAATGTATTATATGGGGGTATGTGGTGTCAAGCCTCCTGGTCGAGGGCCATGCGAGGGGACGTTGTTGGCACTTCGTGGCACATTGTGGGCTATATCGTGGGCTATATCGTG
>CM075781.1:437500-440000 GCA_037974665.1 Ehretia macrophylla
AATTTTTCGAAAAAAATATTTTTGAATATTATTTAACAAATTAATGTATGAATTAATATAATTTTTTTTGATTTTTCTACTATTTTTTCTTATTTTTTCCTATTTTTCGTAATTATTAAATATTAAAAAAAAAATTCAAAATTTTTTTTTTTTACGCATTTGGATATCATATGATATCAATTAGTAGCAAGATAGGTACAAAGATCATGCCTTATGGGGCCTTTTATAGTGTAAAACACCCATTATGAATCTCTGGAAAAATGTAGGCTACTGCTGTCACTTGGGTTTTTGCATTTAAATGTATTATAGGGGGGGATGTGGTGTCAAGCCTCCTGGTCGAGGGCCATGCGAGGGGACGTTGTGGGCACTTCGTGGCACATTGTGGGCTATATCATGGGCTATATCGTGGGTTATATTGTGGGCGCGAATGCCTACCGAGTGAATCACGCCGAGGTATTGCGTTGCATACCCGTGCGTTGGGGCCGTGCCACCCCCGCCCCGCGTCCCCAAGCATGTTCCTCGGTGCGGCACACGGATGGCTAATGAGGAACGTGGTGGCTTCCCTAGCCCCTCATTATCCATCTTGGTGCCGCAACACCGTCGACGTCATTGGGATGGCAAATGAAGGGGCGAGTGGTTGCCCAAGCACAAAACTAGCCATCCCCGTACCGCCGGCTAGGTACACGTTGGGGGCCATTCCCGTCCCCCGATGTGTCATTGGGCTTGCGTGATGCGCGAATCGCCTAGCACATGTGGCATTGGCTTTTGTTAAGCAACGACGCGAGCGTTGCGATGAGACAATTGTTGATGCTTCAATGTCGTGGCGATCCAAGCACCATGCGACCTTGAAGCCGTCCTTCGGTTGGTTCCGACTTGCCTGTAAGATGCGCGAATCGCCTAGCACACGACGCCATGGTCCTCGCTGAGTCGTAATGCGACGAACGTGGTCTAGTATCGTGGCGATCCAAGCACCGCATGGGCAGGAAGGTAGTTTGCTTGTCCCATTCCGTGCATACGGGGGGACGGTGGGGGGCATGCGTGATGCGCGAATCGCCTAGCACATGTGGCATTGGCTTTCGTTAAGCAACGACGCGAGTGTTGCGATGAGACGATTGTTGATGCTTCAATGTCGTGGCGATCCAAGCACCGCGCGGCCATGAAGCCGTCCCCCAGTTGGTTCCGACTTGCCTGTGCGATGCGCGAATCGCCTAGCACACGACGCCATGGTCCTCGCTGAGTCGTAATGCGACGGACGTGGTCTAGTGTCTTGGCGATCCAAGCACCGCGTGGGCAGGAAGGTAGTTTGCTTGTCCCGTTCCGTGCATACGGGGGGACGGTGGGAGGCATGCGTGACGCGTGAATCGCCTAGCACATGTGGCATTGGCTTTCATTAAGCAACGACGCGAGCGTTGTGATGAGATGATTGTTGATGCTTCAATGTCGTGGCGATCCAAGCACTGCGTGGCCTTGAAGCCGTCCCCCGGTTGGTTCTGACTTGCCTGTGTGATGTGCGAATCGCCTAGCACACGATGCCATGGTCCTCGCTGAGTCGTAATGCGACGGACGTGGTCTAGTGTCGTGGCGATCCAAGCACCGCGTGGGTAGGAAGGTAGTTTGCTTGTCCTGTTCCGTGCATACGGGGGGACGGTGGTAGGCATGCGTGATGCGCGAATCGCCTAGCACATGTGGCATTGGCTTTCGTTAAGCAACGACGCGAGCGTTGCGATGAGACGATTGTTGATGCTTCAATGTCGTGGCGATCCAAGCACCGCGTGGCCTTGAAGCCGTCCCCCGGTTGGTTCCGACTTGCCTGTGCGATGCGCGAATCGCCTAGCACACGACGCCATGGTCCTCGCTGAGTCGTAATGCGACGGACGTGGTCTAGTGTCTTGGCGATCCAAGCACCGCGTGGGCAGGAAGGTAGTTTGCTTGTCCCGTTCCGTGCATACGGGGGGACGGTGGGAGGCATGCGTGATGCGCGAATCGCCTAGCACATGTGGCATTGGCTTTCGTTAAGCAACGACGCGAGCGTTGCGATGAGACGATTGTTGATGTTTCAAGGTCGTGGTGATCCAAGCACCATGCGGCCTTGAAGCCATCCCCCTGTTGGTTCTGACTTGCCTGTGAGATGCGCGAATCGCCTAGCACACGACGCCATGGTCCTCGCTGAGTCGTAATGCGACGGACGTGGTCTAGTGTCGTGGTGATCCAAGCACCGCGTGGGCAGGAAGGTAGTTTGCTTGTCCCGTTCCGTGCATACGGGGGGACGGTGGGAGGCATGCGTGATGCTTGAATCGCCTAGCACATGTGGCATTGCCTTTCATTAAGCAACGACGCGAGCGTTGCGATGAGACGATTGCTGATGCTTCAATGTCGTGGCGATCCAAGCACCGCGTGGCCTCGAAGCCGTCCCCCGATGTGTTTCCACAAGCCTGCGCGATGCGCGAATCGCCTAGCACACGACGCCATGGTCCTCGCTAAGTCGTAATGCGACGGACGT
>CM075781.1:452500-455000 GCA_037974665.1 Ehretia macrophylla
CTTGTACAATTGGTTTCCGAATTTACGAAGTAATCTTAACTTTTGCCTTGTCCGACAAGCTATTCGTCACATTTTGGAGGGGAAATCGATTAATCGGTTTCCCAATCCATCCAAAACTAATTAATCAATGAATTAATATAATTTTCCTGAATTTTCTAGTATTTTTTGCGATTTTTTCCTATTTTCCATAATTTTTAAATATTAAAAATTAATTTTTCAAAAAAAATATTTTTGAATATTATTTAACAAATTAATGTATGAATTAATATATTTTTTTTTGATTTTTCTACTATTTTTTCTTATTTTTTCCTATTTTTCGTAATTATTAAATATTAAAAAAAAAATTTCAAAATTTTTTTTTTTTACGCATTTGGATATCATATGATATCAATTAGTAGCAAGATGGGTACAAAGATCATGCCTTATGGGGCCTTTTATAGTGTAAAACACCCATTATGAATCTCTGGAAAAATATATGCTACTGTTGTCACTTGTGTTTTTGCATCTAAATATATTATAGGGGGGTATGTGGTGTCAAGCCTCTTGGTCGAGGGCCATACGAGGGGACGTTGTGGGCACTTCGTGGCACAATGTGGGGTATATCGTGGGCTGTATCGTGGGCTATATTGTGGGCGGGAATGCTTGCCGAGTGAATCACGTCGAGGTATTGCGTTGCGTAGCCGTGCGATAGGGCCGTGCCACCCCTGCCCCGCATCCCCCAGCATGTCCCTTGGCACGGCACCAGGATGGCTAATGAGGAACGTGGTGGCTTCCCTAGCCCTTCATTATCCATCTTGGTACCGCAACATTGTCGACGTCATTGGGATGGCTAATGAGGGGGCGAGTGGTTGCCCAAGCACAAAACTAGCCATCGCCGTGCCGCCGGCTAGGTACACGTTGGGGGACATTCCCGTCCCCGGATGTGTCGTTGGGCTTGCGTGATGCGTAAATCGCCTAACACATGTGGCATTGGCTTTTGTTAAGCAACGACGCGAGCGTTGCGATGAGACAATTGTTGATGCTTCAATGTCGTGGCGATCAAAGCACCATGCGACCTTGAAGCCGTCCCTCGGTTGGTTCCGACTTGCCTGTGTGATGCGCGAATCGCCTAGCACACGACGCCATGGTCCTCGCTGAGTCGTAATGCGACGGACGTGGTCTAGTGTCATGGCGATCCAAGCACCGCATGGGCAGGAAGGTAGTTTGCTTGTCCCGTTCCGTGCATACGGGGGGACGGTGGGGGGCATGCGTGATGCACGAATCGCCTAGCACATGTGGCATTGGCTTTCGTTAAGCAACGACGCAAGCGTTGCGATGAGACGATTGTT
The DNA here is from genome assembly GCA_037974665.1 of Ehretia macrophylla. Classification (NCBI taxonomy): domain Eukaryota; kingdom Viridiplantae; phylum Streptophyta; class Magnoliopsida; order Boraginales; family Ehretiaceae; genus Ehretia; species Ehretia macrophylla. The sequence continues at coordinate 453,829 of CM075781.1, forward strand.
GATGCTTCAATGTCGTGGCGATCCAAGCACTGCGCGGCCTTGAAGCCGTCCCCCGGTTGGTTCCGACTTGCCTGTGCGATGCGCGAATCGCCTAGCACACGACGCCATGGTCCTCGCTGAGTCGTAATGCGACGGACGTGGTCTAGTGTCTTGGCGATCCAAGCACCGCGTGGGCAGGAAGGTAGTTTGCTTGTCCCGTTCCGTGCATACGGGGGGACAGTGGGAGGCATGCATGACGCGTGAATCGCCTAGCACATGTGGCATTGGCTTTCATTAAGCAACGACGCGAGCGTTGTGATGAGATGATTGTTGATGCTTCAATGTCATGGCGATCCAAGCACCGCGTGGCCTTGAAGCCGTCCCCCGGTTGGTTCCGACTTGCCTGTGTGATGTGCGAATCGCCTAGCACACGTTGCCATGGTCCTCGCTGAGTCGTAATGCGACGGACGTGGTCTAGTGTCGTGGCGTTCCATGCACCGCGTGGGCAGGAAGGTAGTTTGCTTGTCCCGTTCCGTGCATACGGGGGGACGGTGGGAGGCATGCGTGATGCGCGAATCACCTAGTACATGTGGCATTGGCTTTCGTTAAGCAACGACGCGAGCATTGTGATGAGACGATTGTTGATGCTTCAATGTCGTGGCAATCCAAGCACCACGTGGCCTTGAAGCCGTTCCCCGGTTGGTTCCAACGGGCCTGTGCGATGCGCGAATCGCCTAGCACACGACGCCATGGTCCTCGCTGAGTCGTAATGCGACGGACGTGGTCTAGTGTCCTGGCGATCCAAGCACCGCGTGGGCAGGAAGGTAGTTTGCTTGTCCCGTTCCGTGCATACGGGGGGACGGTGGGAGGCATGCGTGACGCGTGAATCGCCTAGCACATGTGGCATTAGCTTTCATTAAGCAACGACGCGAGCGTTGTGATGAGATGATTGTTGATGCTTCAATGTCGTGGCGATCCAAGCACCGCGTGGCCTTGAAGCCGTCCCCCGGTTGGTTCCGACTTGCCTGTGCGATGCGCGAATCGCCTAGCACACGACGCCATGGTCCTCGCTGAGTCGTAATGCGACGGACGTGGTCTAGTGTCTTGGCGATCCAAGCACCGCGTGGGCAGGAAGGTAGTTTGCTTGTCCCGTTCCGTGCATACGGGGGGACGGTGGGAGGCATGCGTGACGC
>CM075781.1:465000-470000 GCA_037974665.1 Ehretia macrophylla
GCCCATGCCGCATGATGGTGCGCGCATGTGGCCCGCATGCCTCACGAAGGTGCGCGCATGGGGCGCCTGTGCCGCACCATGGTGCGCGCAAGTGGCGCGCGTGAGCCGCTCAAGGGCCGCTGGGGGGGCACTGTTGGGGCACGGCTGGGGCACTGTTGGTGCACAGCTGGGGGACGGTGGGGGTACACTTTGGGGACGATGGGGGATGTTAGAGGACGGCTTTGGCACTAGTGGGGGACGTTGGGCACGACGGGCAATGTTAAGCATTCGAGGGAATTGGGCATGCGAAATGTATTATGACACGAATGTAGACATTGATATTCTTGTACAATTGGTTTCCGAATCTACGAAGTAGTCTTAACTTTTGCCTTGTCCGACAAGCTATTCGTCACATTTGGGAGGCGAAATCGATTAATCGGTTTCCCAATCCATCCAAAACTAATTAATCTATGAATTAATATAATTTCCCTGAATTTTCTAGTATTTTTTGTGATTTTTTCATATTTTCCGTAATTTTTAAATATTAAAAATTAATTTTTCGAAAAAAATATTTTTGAATATTATTTGACAAATTAATGTATGAATTAATATAATTTTTTCTGATTTTTCTACTTTTTTTCATATTTTTTCATATTTTTCGTAATTATTAAATATAAAAAAAAAAATTTCAAAATTTTTTTTTTTTACGCATTTGGATATCATATGATATCAATTAGTAGCAAGATGGGTACAAAGATCATGCCATATGGGGCCTTTTATAGTGTAAAACACCCATTATGAATCTCTGGAAAAATGTATGCTACTGCTGTCACTTGGGTGTTTGCATTTAAATGTATTATAGGGGGGTATGTGGTGTCAAGCCTCCTGGTCGAGGGCCATGCGAGAGGACGTTGTGGGCACTTCGTGGCACATTGTGGGCTATATCGTGGGCTATATCGTGGGCTATATTGTGGGCGCGAATGCCTACCGAGTGAATCACGCCGAGGTATTGCGTTGCATACCCGTGCGTTGGGGCCGTGCCACCCCCGCCCCGCGTCCCCAAGCATGTCCCTCGGCGCGGCACACGGATGGCTAATGAGGAACGTGGTGGCTTCCCTAGCCCTTCATTATCCATCTTGGTGCCGCAACACCGTCGACGTCATTTGGATGGCTAATGAAGGGGCGAGTGGTTGCCCAAGCACAAAACTAGCCATCCCGGTGCCGCCGGCTAGGTACACGTTGGGGGCCATTCCCGTCCCCCGATGTGTCATTGGGCTTGCGTGATGCGCGAATCGCCTAGTACATGTGGCATTGGCTTTTGTTAAGCAACGACGCGAGCGTTGCGATGAGACAATTGTTGATGCTTCAATGTCGTGGCGATCCAAGCACCATGCGACCTTGAAGCCGTCCCTCGGTTGGTTCCGACTTGCCTGTGTGATGCGCGAATCGCCTAGCACACGACGCCATAGTCCTCGCTGAGTTGTAATGCGACAGACGTGGTCTAGTGCCGTGGCGATCCAAGCACCGCATGGGCAAGAAGGTAGTTTGCTTGTCCCGTTTCGTGCATACGGGGGGACGGTGGGGGGCATGCGTGAATCGCCTAGCACATGTGGCATTGGCTTTCGTTAAGCAACGACGCTAGCATTACGATGAGACGATTGTTGATGCTTCAATGTCGTGGCGATCCAAGCACCGCGCGGCCTTGAAGCCTTCCCCCGGTTGGTTCCGACTTGCCTGTGCGATGCGCGAATCGCCTAGCACACGACGCCATGGTCCTCGCTGAGTCGTAATGCGACGGACGTGGTCTAGTGTCTTGGCGATCCAAGCACCGCGTGGGCAGGAAGGTAGTTTGCTTGTCCAGTTCCGTGCATACGGAGGGACGGTGGGAGGCATGCGTGACGCGTGAATCGCCTAGCACATGTGCCATTGGCTTTCATTAAGCAACGACGCGAGCGTTGTGATGAGATGATTGTTGATGCTTCAATGTCGTGGCGATCCAAGCACCGCGTGGCCTTGAAGCCGTCCCCCGGTTAGTTCCGACTTGCCTGTATGATGTGCGAATCGCCTAGCATACGATGCCATGGTCCTCGCTGAGTCGTAATGCGACGGACGTAGTCTAGTGCCGTGGTGATCCAAGCACCGCGTGGGCAAGAAGGTAGTTTGCTTGTCCCGTTCCGTGCATACGGGGGGACGGTGGGAGGCATGCGTGATACGCGAATCGCCTAGCACATGTGGCATTGGCTTTCGTTAAGCAACGACGCGAGCGTTGCGATGAGACGATTGTTGATGCTTCAATGTCGCGGCGATCCAAGCACCGCGTGGCCTTGAAGCCGTCCCCCGGTTGGTTCCGACTTGCCTGTGCGATGCGCGAATCGCCTAGCACACGACGCCATGGTCCTCGCTGAGTCGTAATGCGACGGACGTGGTCTAGTGTCGTGGCGATCCAAGCACCGCGTGGGCAGGAAGGTAGTTTGCTTGTCCCGTTCCGTGCATACGGGGGGACGGTGGGAGGCATGCGTGATGCGCGAATCGCCTAGCACATGTGGCATTGGCTTTCGTTAAGCAACGACGCGAGTGTTGCGATGAGACGATTGTTGATGCTCCAATGTCGTGGCGATCCAAGCACCATGCGGCCTTGAAGCCGTCCCCCAGTTGGTTCCGACTTGCCTGTGCGATGCGCGAATCGCCTAGCACACGACGCCATGGTCCTCGCTGAGTCGTAATGCGACGGACGTGGTCTAGTGTCGTGGTGATCCAAGCACCGCGTGGGCAGGAAGGTAGTTTGCTTGTCCCGTTCCGTGCATACGGGGGGACGGTGGGAGGCATGCGTGATGCGCGAATCGCCTAGCACATGTGGCATTGGCTTTCGTTAAGCAACGACGCGAGCGTTGCGATGAGACGATTGGTGATGCGTCAATGTCGTGACGATCCAAGCACCGCGTGGCCTCGAAGCCGTCCCCCGATGTGTTTCCACTAGCCTGCGCGATGCGCGAATCGTATAGCACACGACGCCATGGTCCTCGCTGAGTCGTAATGCGACGGACGTGGTCTAGTGTCGTGGCGATCCAAGCACCGCGTGGGCAGGAAGTCCGCTTTCGGTTGGTACCTCAGTTGCGTGCAATCGGTGCATAGTCGGGCAACACGAAGTAGGCCCTTAAGCTTGCGACGTGCGGCCTGGTCATGCACCTCGGGCTGGTCCCGTCCCGTGTCCCTCAGAAATTCTTCGTGCGGAGGGGTGCGGGCTCGGGCCATCTTGTGGGTTCCGTTGTCCTGAAGGGCTTCGTTTGGCTAGATGGTGGGGCGGTTATCGGCTTGGTGGTCTGGGCATATCGAACGTGATAGCGTGTGAGTGGTGGTCGGCTTGTGTCGGTCGGTTGGATCCCAGCTTTGAGTAGCGACGTCCGCCCCTGCTTGCCTCTTCATTTGCGGGCCGAGTGCTTACGTTGCCTCAGTCGGTAGGTCAGTTTCCTGTGTTGCGTACCTACAAAGAAGGCAATCTAAAGTCACATCATACATATTTTGCCTTGCGTCTGCCTCCGTGGACGACGTGGGGCGAACCCCTAAGCACGTCCCGTGGTCCACGCTGCTTACTCCAACAAGTACGGCACACGTGGCCCGTGGAGCGTTGCTTGATCTCTTGGATGCGGCACACCATGATGGTATGGGGTCCTTGGCCTCTTTTTGCCCGAAATCTGCGTTCGTCGCTAATCGCGTAAGACGATCGTGCACTTGTCTCGAGCCGTCGACCCTTAGGGGACGATGTGCCTCGTGCGATGCCGACGTCGATGCGGAATGCTACTTGGTTGATCCTGCCAGTAGTCATATGCTTGTCTCAAAGATTAAGCCATGCATGTATAAGTATGAACTAATTCAGACTGTGAAACTGCGAATGGCTCATTAAATCAGTTATAGTTTGTTTGATGGTATCTACTACTCGGATAACCGTAGTAATTCTAGAGCTAATACGTGCAACAAACCCCGACTTCTGGAAGGGATGCATTTATTAGATAAAAGGTCGACGCGGGCTCTGCCCGTTGCTGCGATGATTCATGATAACTCGACGGATCGCACGGCCCCCGTGCCGGCGACGCATCATTCAAATTTCTGCCCTATCAACTTTCGATGGTAGGATAGTGGCCTACCATGGTGGTGACGGGTGACGGAGAATTAGGGTTCGATTCCGGAGAGGGAGCCTGAGAAACGGCTACCACATCCAAGGAAGGCAGCAAGCGCGCAAATTACCCAATCCTGACATGGGGAGGTAGTGACAATAAATAACAATACCGGGCTCAAAGAGTCTGGTAATTGGATTGAGTACAATCTAAATCCCTTAACAAGGATCCATTGGAGGGCAAGTCTGGTGCCAGCAGCCAGGGTAATTCCAGCTCCAATAGCGAATATTTAAGTTGTTGCAGTTAATAAGCTCGTAGTTGAACTTTGGGATGGGTCGGCCGGATCGCCTCAGGTGTGCATCGGTCGTCTCGTCCCTTCTACCGGCGATGCGCTCCTGGCCTTAGCTAGCCGAGTCTTGCCTCCGGCGCTGTTACTTTAAAAAAATTAAAGTGCTCAAAGCAAGCTTACGCTCTGTATACATTAGCATGGGATAACACTATAGGATTTTGATCCGATTGAGTTGGCCTTCAGGATCGGAGTAATGATTAACAGGGACAATCGGGGGCATTCGTATTTCATAGTCATAGGTGAAATTCTTGGATTTATGAAAGATGAATGACTGCGAAAGCATTTGCCAAGGATGTTTTCATTAATCAAGAACGAAAGTTGGGGGCTCGAAGACGATCAGATACCATCCTAGTCTCAACCATAAACAATGCCGACCAGGGATCGGCGGATGTTGCTTTTAGGACTCCGCCGACACCTTATGAGAAATCAAAGTTTTTGGGTTCCGGGGGGAGTATGGTCGCAAGGCTGAAACTTAAAGGAATTGACGGAAGGGCACCACCAGGAGTGGAGCCTGCGGCTTAATTTGACTCAACACGGGGAAACTTACCAGGTCCAGACAT
>CM075781.1:487500-490000 GCA_037974665.1 Ehretia macrophylla
GGGGCCCGCATGCGGCACGATGGTGCGCAGATGGGGCGCCCATGCGGCACGATGGTGAGCGCAGGTGGCCCGCATACCGCACAAAGGTGCGCGCATGGGGCGCCCGTGCCGCACGATGGTGCACGCAAGTGGCGCACGCGGGGCGCTCAAGGGTCGCTGTTGGGGCACTGTTGGGGCACGGCAGGGGTACTGTTGTTGCACAGCTGGGGGACGGTGGGGGTACACTTGGGGGACGATGGGGGATGTTAGGGGACGGCTTTGGCACAAGTAGGGGACGTTGGGCACGACGGGCAATGTTAAGCATTCGAGGGAATTGGGCATGCGAAATGTATTATGACACGAATGTAGACATTGATATTCTTGTACAATTGGTTTCCGAATTTACGAAGTAATCTTAACTTTTGCCTTGTCCGACAAGCTATTCGTCACATTTGGGAGGGGAAATCGATTAATCGGTTTCCCAATCCATCCAAAACAAATTAATCTATGAATTAATATAATTTTCCTGAATTTTCTAGTATTTTTTGCGATTTTTTCCTATTTTCCGTAATTTTTAAATATTAAAAATTAATTTTTCGAAAAAAATATTTTTGAATATTATTTAACAAATTAATGTATGAATTAATATAATTTTTTTTGATTTTTCTACTACTTTTTCTTATTTTTTCCTATTTTTCGTAATTATTAAATATTAAAAAAAAAATTTCAAAATTTTTTTTTTTTACGCATTTGGATATCATATGATATCAATTAGTAGCAAGATGGGTACAAAGATCATGCCTTATGGGGCCTTTTATAGTGTAAAACACCCATTATGAATCTCTGGAAAAATGTATGCTACTGCTGTCACTTGGGTTTTTGCATTTAAATGTATTATAGGTGGGTATATGGTGTCAATCCTCCTAGTCGAGGGCCATGCGGGGGGACGTTGTGGGCACTTCGTGGCACATTGTGGGCTATATCGTGGGCTATATTGTGGGCGGGAATGCCTACCGAGTGAATCACGCCGAGGTATTGCGTTGCATACCCGTGCGTTGGGGCCGTGCCACTCCCGCCCCGTGTCAGCAAGCATGTCCCTCGGCGCGGCACACGGATGGCTAATGAGGAACGTGGTGGCTTCCCTAGCCCCTCATTATCCATCTTGGTGCCGCACCACCGTCGACGTCATTGGGATGGCTAATGATGGGGCGAGTGGTTGCCCAAGCACAAAACTAGCCATCCCCGTGCCGCCGGCTAGGTACACGTTGGGGGCCATTCCCGTCCCCCGATGTGTCATTGGGCTTGCGTGATGCGCGAATCGCCTAGCACATGTGGCATTGGCTTTTGTTAAGCAACGACGCGAGCGTTGCGATGAGACAATTGTTGATGCTTTAATGTCGTGGCGATCCAAGCACCATGCGACCTTGAAGCCGTCCCTCGGTTGGTTCCGACTTGCCTGTGTGATGCGCGAATCGCCTAGCACACGACGCCATGGTCCTCGCTGAATCGTAATGCGACGGACGTGGTCTAGTGTCGTGGCGATCCAAGCACCGCATGGGCAGGAAGGTAGTTTGCTTGTCCCGTTCCGTGCATACGGGGGGACGGTGGGAGGCATGCGTGACGCGTGAATCGCCTAGCACATGTGGCATTGGCTTTCATTAAGCAACGACGCGAGCGTTGTGATGAGATGATTGTTGATGCTTCAATGTCGTGGCGATCCAAGCACCGCGTGGCCTTGAAGCCGTCCCCCGGTTGGTTCCGACTTGCCTGTGTGATGTGCGAATTGCCTAGCACACGATGCCATGGTCCTCGCTGAGTCGTAATGCGACGGACGTGGTCTAGTGTCGTGGCGATCCAAGCACCGCGTGGGCAGGAAGGTAGTTTGCTTGTCTGGTTCCGTGCATACGGGGGGACGGTGGGAGGCATGCGTGATGCGCGAATCGCCTAGTACATGTGGCATTGGCTTTCGTTAAGAAACGACGCGAGCGTTGCGATGAGACGATTGTTGATGCTTCAATGTCGTGGCGATCCAAGCACCGCGTGGCCTTGAAGCCGTCCCCCGGTTGGTTCCGACTTGCCTGTGCGATGCGCGAATCGCCTAGCACACGACGCCATGGTCCTCGCTGAGTCGTAATGCGACGGACGTGGTCTAGTGTCGTGGCGATCCAAGCATCGCGTGGGCAGGAAGGTAGTTTTCTTGTCCCGTTCCGTGCATACGGGGGGACGGTGGGAGGCATGCGTGATGCGCGAATCGCCTAGCACATGTGGCATTGGCTTTCGTTAAGCAACGACTCGAGCGTTGCGATGAGACGATTGTTGATGCTTCAATGTTGTGGCGATCCAAGCACCGCGTGGCCTTGAAGCCGTCCCCCGGTTGGTTCCGACTTGCCTGTGCGATGCGCGAATCGCCTAGCACACGACGCCATGGTCCTCGCTGAGTCGTAATGCGACGGACGTGGTCTAGTGTCGTGGTGATCCAAGCACCGCGTGGGCAGGAAGGTAGTTTGCTTGTCCCGTTCCG
>CM075781.1:497500-500000 GCA_037974665.1 Ehretia macrophylla
GCATTAACGGTGACTGAGGTTATGCTGCCCCTATCTTCGGCACGGCTGGGCACGTTGGTGAACGGTTGCGGCACGACTGCACACGGTGTTGCATGACGGCGCACGATTGGGCCTCCCATGAGTGGGCACCAACTTGGGGCACCTACTTGGGGCACCTACTTGGGGCACCTACTTGGGGCACATACTTGGGGCCTCAGATGGTTAATGTTTGCACCCAATTGGTCCACGGCTTGGCAAGCAGTTGGGGCGCAGTGGTGTCGCGCATGGGGCCCCCATGGCGCACGATGGTGCGAGCATGTGGCCCGCATATCGCACGAAGGTGAGCGCATGGAGCACCCATGCCGCACGATGGTGCGCGCATGGGGCCCCCATGCCGCACAGCGATGCGCGCATGGGGCGCCCATGCCGCACGATGGCGCGCGCATGGGGCGCCCATGCCGCACAGCGATGCGCGCATGGGTCGCCCATGCCGCACAGCGATGCGGGCATGGGTCGCCCATGCCGCACTAAGGGGCGCACATGCGTCGCCCATGCCGCTCGATGGTGCGCGCATCGGGCGCACATGGCGCACGATGGTGCGCACATGTGGCCCGCATGCCGCACGAAGGTGCGCGCATGGGGCGCCCATGCCGCACAGCGATGCGCGCATGCGTCGCCCATGCCGCACGATGGTGCGCTCATGGGGCGCCCATGCCGCACGATGGCGCGCGCACGGGGCGCCCATGCCGCACAGCGATGCGCGCATGGGTCGCCCATGCCGCACGAAGGTGCGCACATGCGTCGCCCATGCCGCTCGATGGTGCGCGCATCGGGCGCACATGGCGCACGATGGTGCGCGCATGTGGCCCGCATGCCGCACGAAGGTGCGCGCATGGGGCGCCCATGCCGCACAGCGATACGCGCACCATGGCGCCCATGCCGCACGATGGTGCGCGCATGGGGCACCCATGCCGCACAGCGATGCGCGCATGGGGCGCCCATGCCGCACGATGGCGCGCGCATGGGGCACCCATGCCGTAAAGCGATGCGCGCATGGGTCGCCCATGCCGCACGAAGGTGCGCACATGCGTTGCCCTTGCCGCTCGATGGTGCGCGCATCGGCCGCACGATGGTGCCCGCAAGTGGCGCGCGCGGGCCGCTCAAGGGTCGCTGTTGGGGCACTGTTGGGGCACGGCTGGGGTACTGTTGGTGCACAGCTGGGGGACGGTGGGGGTACACTTGGGGGACGATAGGGGATGTTAGGGGACGGCTTTGGCACTAGTAGGGGACGTTGGGCACGACGGGCATGCGAAATGTATTATGACACGAATGTAGACATTGATATTCTTGTACAATTGGTTTCCGAATTTACGAAGTAATCTTAACTTTTGCCTTGTCTGACAAGCTATTCGTCACATTTGGGAGGGGAAATCGATTAATCGGTTTCCCAATCCATCCAAAACTAATTAATCTATGAATTAATATAATTTTCCTGAATTTTCTAGTATTTTTTGCGATTTTTTCTTATTTTCCGTAATTTTTAAATATTAAAAATTAATTTTTCTAAAAAAATATTTTTGAATACTATTTAACAAATTAATGTATGAATTAATATAATTTTTTTTGATTTTTTTACTATTTTTTTTTATTTTTTTATATTTTTCGTTTTTATTTAATATTAAAAAAAATTTATCTAAAAATTTTTTTTTATTTACGCATTTGGATATCATATGATATCAATTAGTAGCAAGTTGGGTACGAAGATCATGCCATATGGTGCCTTTTATAGTGTAAAACACCCATTATGAATCTCTGACAAAATGTTTGCTACTGCTGTCACTTGGGTTTTTGCATCTAAATGTATTATAGGGGGGTATGTGGTGTCAAGCCTCCTGGTGGAGGGCCATGCGAGGGGACGTTGTGGGCAATTCGTGGTACATTGTGGGCTATATCGTGGGCTATATCGTAGGCTATATCGTTGGCGGGAATGCCTACTAAGTGAATCACGCCGGGGTATTGCGTTGCATACCTATGCGTTTGGGGCCGTGCCACCCCCGCCCCGCGACCCCCAGCATGTCCCTCGGCGCGGCACCAGAATGGCTAATGAGGAACGTGGTGGCTTCCCTAGCCTATCATTATCCATCTTGGTGCCGCAACACCGTCGACGTCATTGGGATGGCTAATGAAGGTGCCAGTGGTTGCCCAAGCACAAAACTAGCCATCCCCGTGCCGCCGGCTAGGTACACGTTGGGGGCCATTCCCGTCCCCGGATGTGTCGTTGGGCCTGCGTGATGCGCGAATCGCCTAGCACATGTAGCGTTGGCTTTTGTTAAGCAACGACGCAAGCGTTGCGATGAGACAATTGTTGATGCTTCAATGTTGTGGCGATCCAAGCACCATGCGGCCTTGAAGCCGTCCCTCGGTTGGTTCCGACTTGCCTATGCGATGCGCGAATTGCCTAGCACACGACACCATGGTCCTCTCTGAGTCGTAATACGACGGACGTGGTCTAGTGTCGTGG
>CM075781.1:505000-507500 GCA_037974665.1 Ehretia macrophylla
TGGTGCGCGCATGTGGCCCCCAAGCCGCACGAAGGTGTGCGCATGGGGCGCCCATGCCGCACAGCGATGCGCACATGGGGCGCCCATGCCGCACAATGGTGCGCGCATGGGGCCCCCATGCCGCACAGCGATGCGTGCATGGGGCGCCCATGCCGCACGATGGTGTGCGCATGGGGCGCCCATGCCGTACCGCGATGCGCGCATGGGTCGCCCATGCCGCACGAAGGTGCGCACATGCGTCGCCCATGCCGCTCGATGGTGCGCGCATCGGGCGCACATGGCGCACGATGGTGCGCGCATGTGGCCCGCATGCCGCACGAAGGTGCGCGCATGGGGCGCCTATGCCGTAAAGCGATGCGCGCATGCGTCGCCCATGCTGCACGATGGTGCGCTCATGCGGCGCCCATGCCGCACAGCGATGCGCGCATGGGGCGCCCATGCCGCACGATGGCGCGCGCACGGGGCGCTCATGCCGCATAGCGATGCGCGCATGGGTCGCCCATGCCGCACGAAGGTGCGCACATGCGTCGCCCATGCCTCTCGATGGTGCGCGCATCGGGCGCGCATAGCGCACGATGGTGAGCGCATGTGGCCCGCATGCCTCACGAAGTTGCGCGCAGGGGGCACCCATGTCGCACAGTGATGCGCGCATGGGGCGCCCATGCCGCACGATGGTGCGCGCATGTGGCACCCATGTCGCCCAGTGATGCGCGCATGTGGCTCGTATGCCGCACGATGGTGCGCGCATGAGGCCCCCATGCCGCACAGCGATGCTCGCATAGGTCGCCCATGCCGCACGAAGGTGCACACATGCGTCGCCCATGCCGCTCGATGGTGTGCGCATCGGGCGCGCATGGTGCACGATGGTGCGCGCATGTGGCCCGCATGCTGCACGAACGTGCGCGCATGGGGCGCCCATGCCGTACAGCGATGCGCACATGGGGCGCCCATGCCGCACAAAGGTGCGCGCATGGGGCGCCCATGTGGCACGATGGTGCGTTCATCGGGCGCGCATGCCGCACGATGGTGCACGCATGCGGCCTTCAAGCCGCACGTTGATGCGCGCATGGGGCGCCCATGCCGTACGAAGGTGCGCGCATGGTGCGCCCTTGCCGCACGATGGTGCTTGCATGTGGCCCGCTTGCCGCACTATGGTGCGCGCATGTGGCCCGCATGCCGTAGGAAGGTGCGCGCATGGGGCGCCGGTGCCGCACGATGGTGTGCGCAAGTGGCGCGCGCGGGCCTCTCAAGGGTCGCTGTTGGGGCACGGCTGGGGCACTGTTGGTGCACAGCTGGGGGACGGTGGGGGTACACTTGGGGGACGATGGGGGATGTTAGGGGACAGCTTTGGCACTAGTAAGGGACGTTGGGCACGACAAGCAATGTTAAGCATTCGAGGGAATTGCGCATGCGAAATGTATTATGACACGAATGTAGACATTGATATTCTTGTACAATTGGTTTCCGAATCAACGAAGTAGTCTTAACTTTTGCCTTGTCTGACACGCTGTTCGTCACATTTGGGAGGGGAAATCGATTAATCGGTTTCCCAATCCATCCAAAACTAATTAATCTATGAATTAATATAATTTTCCTGAATTTTCTAGTATTTTTTGCGAATTTTTCCTATTTTCCGTTATTTTTAAATATTAAAAATTAATTTTTCGAAAAAAATATTTTTGAATATTATTTAACAAATTAATGTATGAATTAATATAATTTTTTCTGATTTTTCTTCTATTTTTTCTTATTTTTTCATATTTTTCGTAATTATTAAATATAAAAAAAAAATTTCAATTTTTTTTTTTTTGCATTTGGATATCATATGTTATCAATTAGGGGCAAAATGGGTACAAAGATCTTGCCTTATGGGGCCTTTTATAGTGTAAAACACCCATTATGAATCTCTGGAAAAATGTATGCTACTGCTGTCACTTGGGTTTTTGCATTTAAATGTATTATAGGGGGGTATGTGGTGTCAAGCCTCCTGGTCGAGGGCCATGCGAGGGGAGGTTGGGGTCACTTCGTGGCACATTGTGGGCTATATCGTGGGCTATATCGTGGGCTATATTGTGGGCGCGAATGCCTACCGAGTGAATCACGCCGAGGTATTGCGTTGCATACCCGTGCGTTGGGGCCGTGCCACCCCCGCCCCGCGTCCCCAAGCATGTCCCTCGGCGCGGCACACGGACGGGTAATGAGGAACGTGGTGGCTTCCCTAGCCCCTCATTATCCATCTTGGTGCCGCAACACCGTCGACGTCATTGGGATGGCTAATGAAGGGGCGAGTGGTTGCCCAAGCACAAAATTAGCCACCCCCGTCCCGCCGGCTAGGTACACGTTGGGGGCCATTCCCGTCCCCCGATGTGTCATTGGGCTTGCGTGATGCGCGAATCGCCTAGCACATGTGGCAGTGGCTTTTGTTAAGCAACGACGCCAGCGTTGCAATGAGACGATTGCTAATGCTTCAATGTCGTGGCGATCCAAGCACCATGCGGCC
>CM075781.1:532500-535000 GCA_037974665.1 Ehretia macrophylla
CTATTCGTCACATTTGGGAGGGGAAATCGATTAATCGGTTTCCCAATCCATCCAAAACTAATTAATCTATGAATTAATATAATTTTCTTGAATTTTCTAGTATTTTTTGCGATTTTTTCCTATTTTCCGTAATTTTTAAATATTAAAAATTAATTTTTCGAAAAAAATATTTTTGAATATTATTTAACAAATTAATGTATGAATTAATATAATTTTTTTGATTTTTCTACTATTTTTTCTTATTTTTTCCTATTTTTCGTAATTATTAAATATTAAAAAAAAAAATTTCAAAATTTTTTTTTTTACGCATTTGGATATCATATGATATCAATTAGTAGCAAGATGGGTACAAAGATCATGCCTTATGGGGCCTTTTATAGTGTAAAACACCCATTATGAATCTCTGGAAAAATGTATGCTACTGTTGTCACTTGGGTTTTTGCATTTAAATGTATTATAGGGGGGTATGTGGTGTCAAGCCACCTGGTCGAGGGCCATGCGAGGGGACGTTGTGGGCACTTCATGGCACATTGTGGGCTATATCGTGGGCTATATCGTGGGCTATATTGTGGGCGCGAATGCCTACCGAGTGAATCACGCCGAGGTATTGCGTTGCATACCCGTGCGTTGGGGCCGTGCCACCCCCGCCCCGCGTCCCCAAGCATGTCCCTCGGCGCGGCACACGGATGGCTAATGAGGAACGTGGTGGCTTCCCTAGCCCCTCATTATCCATCTTGGTGCCGCAACACCGTCGACGTCATTGGGATGGCTAATGAAGGGGCGAGTGGTTGCCCAAGCTCAAAACTAGCCATCCCCGTGCCGCCGGCTAGGTACACGTTGGGGGCCATTCCCATCCCCCGATGTGTCATTGGGCTTGCGTGATGCGCGAATCACCTAGCACATGTGGCATTGGCTTTTGTTAAGCAACGACGCGAGCGTTGCGATGAGACAATTGTTGATGCTTCAATGTCGTGGTGATCCAAGCACCATGCGACCTTGAAGCCGTCCCTCGGTTGGTTCCGACTTGCATGTGTGATGCGCGAATCCCCTATTACACGACGCCATGGTCCTCGCTGAGTCGTAATGCGACGGACGTGGTCTAGTGTCGTGGTGATCCAAGCACCGCATGGGCAGGAAATTTGGTTAATTGTCCTGTTCCGTGCATACAGGGGGACGGTGGGGGGCATGCGTGATGCACGAATCTCCTTGTACATGTGGCATTGGCTTTTGTTAAGCAACGACGCGACCGTTGCGATAAGACGATTGCTAATGTTTCAATGTCATGGCGATCCAAGCGCCATGCGGCCTTGAAGCCGTCCCCCGGTTGGTTCCGACTTGCCTGTGCGATACGCGAATCGCCTAGCACACGACGCCATGGTCCTCGCTGAGTCGTAATGCGACGGACGTGGTCTAGTGTCTTGGCGATCCAAGCACCGCGTGGGCAGGAAGGTAGTTTGCTTGTCCCGTTCCGTGCATACGGGGGGACGGTGGGAGGCATGCGTGACGCGGGAATCGCCTAGCACATGTGGCATTGGCTTTCATTAAGCAACGACGCAAGCGTTGTGATGAGATGATTGTTGATGCTTCAATGTCGTGGCGATCCAAGCACCGCGCGGCCTTGAAACCGTCCCCCGGTTGGTTCCGACTGGCCTGTGTGATGTGCGAATCGCCTAGCACACGATGCCATGGTCCTCGCTGAGTCGTAATGCGACGGACGTGGTCTAGTGTCGTGGCGATCCAAGCACCGCGTGGGCAGGAAGGTAGTTTGCTTGTCCCGTTCCGTGCATACGGGGGGACGGTGGGAGGCATACGCGATGCGCGAATCGCCTAGCACATGTGGCATTGGCTTTCGTTAAGCAACGACGCGAGCGTTGCGATGAGACGATTGTTGATGCTTCAATGTCGTGGCGATCCAAGCACCGCGTGGCCATGATGCCGTCGCCGGGTTGGTTCCGACTTGCCTTTGCGATGCGCGAATCGCCTAGCACACGATGCCATGGTCCTCACTGAGTCGTAATGCAACGGACGTGGTCTATTGTCGTGGCGATCCAAGCACCGCGTGGGCAGAAAAGTAGTTTGCTTGTCCCGTTCCGTGCATACGGGGGGACGGTGAGGGGCATGCGTGATGCGCGAATCGCCTAGCATATGTGGCATTGGCTTTCGCTAAGCAACGACACGAGCGTTGCGATGAGACGATTGCTGATGCTTCAAAGTCGTGGCGATCCAAGCACCATGCGGCCTTCAAGCCGTCCCCCGGTAGGTTCTGACATACCTGTACAATGTACGAATCACCTAGCTCACAACGCCATGGTCTTCGCTGAGTCGTAATGCGACGGACGTGGTCTAGTGTCGTGGTGATCCAAGCACCGCGTGGGCAGGAAAGTAGTTTGCTTGTCCCGTTCCATGCATACAGGGGGACGGTGGAGGGCATGCGTGATGCGCGAATCGCCTAGCACATGTGGCAATGGCTTTCGTTAAGCAACGACGCAAACGTTGCGAT
>CM075781.1:542500-545000 GCA_037974665.1 Ehretia macrophylla
CCTCCCATGAGTGGGCACCTACTTGGGGCACCTACTTGGGGCACCTACTTGGGGCACCTACTTGGGGCACATACTTGGGGCCTCGGATGGTTAATGTTTGCACCCAATTGGTCCACGGCTTGGCAAGCAGTTGGGGCGCAGTGGTGTCGCGCATGGGGCCCCCATGGCGCACGATGGTGCTCGCAGGAGGCCCGCATGCCGCACGAGGGTGGACGCAGGGGGCGCCCATGCCGCACAGCGATGCGCGCATGGGGCGCCCATGCCGCACGATGGTGCGCGCATGGGGAGCCCATGCCGCACAGCGATGCGCGCATGGGGCACCCATGCCGCACGATGGCGCGCGCATGGGGCGCCCATGCCGCACAGCGATGCGCGCATGGGGCGCACATGGCGCACGATGGTGCGAGCATGTGATCCGCATGCGGCATGAAGGTGCGCGCATGGGGCGCCTATGCCGCACAGCGATGCGCGCATGGGGCGCCCATGCCGCACAGCGATGCTCGCATGGGTCGCCCATGCCGCACGAAGGTGCGCACATGCGGCGCCCATGCCGCTCGATGGTGCGCGCATCGGGCGCGCTTGGCGCACTATGGTGTGCGCATGTAGCCCGCATGCCGAACGAAGGTGCACGCATGGGGCGCCCATGCCGCACAGTGATGCTCGCATGGGTCGCCCATGCCGCACGAAGGTGCGCCCATGCGTCGCCCATGCCGCACAACGATGTGCGCATGGGGCGCCCATGCCGCACGATGGCGCGCGCACGGGGCGCCGATGCCGCACAGCGATGCGCGCATGGGTCGCCTATGCCGCACGAAGGTGCGCACGTGCGTCGCCTATGCCGCTCGATGGTGCGCGCATCGGGCGCGCCTGGCGCACGATGGTGAGCGCATGTGGCCCGCATGCCGAACGAAGGTGCGCGCTTGGGGCACCCATGCCGCACAGCGATGCGCGCACCATGGCACCCATGCCGCACGATGGTGTGTGCATGGGGCGCCCATGCTGCACAGCGATGCGCGCATGGGTCGCCAGCATGCCGCACGAAGGTGCGCGCATGGGGCGCCCATGCCGCACAGCGATGCGCGTATGGGGCGCCCATGCCGTACGACGGTGCGCATGTGCGGCGCCCTTGCCGCTCGATGGTACGCGCATGGGGCGCGCATGTCACACGATGGTGCGCACATGTGGCCCGCATGCCGCACGAAGGTGCGCGCATAGGGCGCCCATGCCGCACAGCGATGCGCGTATTGGGCGCCCATGCCGCAAGATGGTGCGCGCATGGGGCACCCATGTGGCACGATGGTGCGTTCATCGGGCGCGCATGCCGCACGATGGTGCACGCATGCGACCCGCATGCGGCACGTTGATGCGCACAGGGGGCGCCCATGCCGCACGAAGTTGCACGCATGGTGCGCCCATGCTGCACGATGGTGTTTGCATGTGGCCCGCATGCGTAACGATGGTGCGCGCATGGGGCGCCCATGCCGCACGATGGTGCGCGCATGTTGCCCGCTTGCAGCACGATGGTGCGCACATGGGGCGCCCATGGCGCACGAAGGTACGCGCAAGTGGCGCGCGGGGGCCGCTCAATGGTCGGTGTTGGGGCACTGTTGGGGCACGGCTGGGGTACTGTTGGTGCACAGCTGGTGGACGGTGGGGGTACACTTGGGGGACGATGGGGGATGTTAGGGGACGGCTTTGGCACTAGTAGGGGACGTTGGGCACGACGGGCAATGTTAAGCATTCGAGGGAATTGGGCATGCGAAATGTATTATGACACGAATGTAGACATTGATATTCTTGTACAATTGGTTTCCGAATCTACGAAGTAGTCTTAACTTTTGCCTTGTCCGACAAGCTATTCGTCACATTTGGGAGGGGAAATCGATTAATCGGTTTCCCAATCCATCCAAAACTAATTAATCTATGAATTAATATAATTTTCCTGAATTTTCTAGTATTTTTTGTGATTTTTTCCTATTTTCCGTAATTTTTAAATATTAAAAATTAATTTTTCGAAAAGAATATTTTTGAATATTATTTAACAAATTAATGTATGAATAAATATAATTTTTTTTTATTTTTCTACTATTTTTTCTTATTTTTTCCTATTTTTCGTAATTATTAAATATTTAAAAAAAAAATTCAAAAATTTTTTGTTTTACGCATTTGGATATCATATGATATCAATTAGTAGCAAGATGGGTACAAAGATCATGCCTTATGGGGCCTTTTATAGTGTAAAACACCCATTATGAATCTCTGGAAAAATGTATGCTACTGCTGTCACTTGGGTTTTTGCATTTAAATGTATTATAGGGGGGTATGTGGTGTCAAGCCTCCTGGTCGAGGGCCATGCGAGGGGACATTGTGGGCACTTCGTGGCACATTGTGGGCTATATCGTGGACTATATCGTGGGCTATATTGTGGGTGCGAATGCCTAACGAGTGAATCACGCCGAGGTATTGCGTTGCATACCCGTGCGTTGGGGCCGTGCCACCC
>CM075781.1:555000-557500 GCA_037974665.1 Ehretia macrophylla
GATGCGCGCATGGGGCGCCCATGCCGCACGATGGTGCGCGCATGGGGCGCCCATGCCGCACGATGGTGCGCGCATGGGGCTCCCATGCCGCACAGCGATGCGCGCATGGGGCGCCCATGCCGCACGATGGCGCGCGCATGGGGCGCCCATGCCGCACAACGATGCGCGCATGGAGCGCACATGGCGCACGATGGTGCGCGCATGCGTCGCCCATGCCGCACGAAGGTGCGCGCATGGGGCCCCCATGGCGCACGATGGTGCGCGCATGTGGCCCGCATGCCGCACGAATGTGCGCGCATGGGGCGCCCATGCCGCACAGCGATGCGCGCATGGGGCGCCCATGCCGCACGATGGTGCGCGCATGGGGCGCCCATGCCTCACAGCGATGCGCGCATGGGGCGCCCATGCCGCACGATGGCGCGCGCATGGGTCGCCCATGCCGCTCGATGGTGCGTGCATCGGGCGCACATGGCGCACGATGGTGCGCGCATGTGGCTCGCATGCCGCACGAAGGTGCGCGAATGGGGCGCCCATGTGGCACGATGGTGCGCTCATCGGGCGCGCATGCCGCACGATGGTGCACGCATGCGGCCCGCATGCCGCACGTTGATGTGCGCATGGGGCGCCCATGCCGCACGAAGGTGCGCGCATGGTGCGCCCTTGCCGCACGATAGTGCTTGCATGTGGCCCGCTTGCCGCACGACGGTGTGCGCATGGGGCGCCCATGCCGCACGATAGTGTGCGCATGTGGCCCACATGCTGCACTAAGGTGCGCGCATAGGGCGCCCATGCTGCACGATGGTGCGCGCAAGTGGTGCTCGCGGGCCGCTCAAGGGTCGCTATTGGGGCACTGTTGGGGCACGGCTGGGGTACTGTTGGTGCACAGCTGGGGGGACGTTGGGGGTACACTTGGGGGACGATGGGGGATGTTAGGGGACGGCTTTGGCACTAGTAGGGGACGTTGGGCACGACGGGCAATGTTAAGCATTCGAGGGAATTGGGCATGCGAAATGTATTATGACACGAATGTAGACATTGATATTCTTGTACAATTGGTTTCCGAATTTACGAAGTAATCTTAACTTTTGCATTGTCCGACAAGCTGTTCGTCACATTTTGGAGGTGAAATCGATTAATCGGTTTCCCAATCCATCCAAAACTAAATAATCTATGAATTAATATAATTTTCCTGAATTTTCTAGTATTTTTTGTGATTTTTTCCTATTTTCCGTAATTTTTAAATATTAAAAATTAATTTTTCAAAAAAAATATTTTTGAATATTATTTAACAAATTAATGTATGTTTTAATATATTTTTTTTTGATTTTTCTACTATTTTTTCTTATTTTTTCCTATTTTTCGTAATTATTAAATATTAAAAAATATTTTTTCAATTTTTTTTTTTTTTACGCATTTGGATATCATATGATATCAATTAGTAGCAAGATGGGTACAAAGATCATGCCTTATGGGGCCTTTTATAGTGTAAAACACCCATTATGAATCTCTGGCAAAAGGTATGCTACTGCTGTCACTTGGGTTTTTGCATTTAAATGTATTATAGGGGGGTATGTGGTGTCAAGCCTCCTGGTCGAGGGCCATGCGGGGGGACGTTGTGGGCACTTCGTGGCACATTGTGGGCTATATCGTGGGCTATATCGTGGGCTATATCGTGGGCTATATTGTGGGCGCGAATGCCTACCGAGTGAATCACGCCGAGGTATTGCGTTGCATACCCGTCCGTTGGGGCTGTGCCACCCCGCCCCGCGTCCCCAAGCATGTCCCTCGGCGCGGCACAAGGATGGCTAATGAGGAACGTGGTGGCTTCCCTAGCCCCTCACTATCCATCTTGGTTCCGCAACACCGTCGACGTCATTGGGATGGCTAATGAAGGGGCGAGTGGTTGCCCAAGCACAAAACTAGCCATCCCCGTGCCGCCGGCTAGGTACACGTTGGGGGCCATTCCCGTCCCCCGATGTGTCATTGGGCTTGCGTGATGCGCGAATCGCCTAGCACATGTGGCATTGGCTTTTGTTAAGCAACGACGCGAGCGTTGCGATGAGACAATTGTTGATGCTTCAATGTCGTGGGGATCCAAGCACCATGCGGCCTTGAAGCTGTCCCTCGGTTGGTTCCGACTTGCCTGTGCGATGCGCGAATCGCCTAGCACACGACGCCATGGTCCTCGCTGAGTCGTAATGCGACGGACGTGGTCTAGTGTCGTGGCGATCCAAGCACAGCGTGGGCAGGAAGGTAGTTTGCTTGTCCCGTTCTGTGCATACGGGGGGACGGTGGGAGGCATGCGTGACGCGCGAATCGCCTAGCACAAGTGGCATTGGCTTTCGTTAAGCAACGACGCGAGCGTTGCGATGAGACGATTGTTTATGCTTCAATGTCGTGGCGATCCAAGCACCGCGTGGCCTTGAAGTCGTCCCCCGGTTGGTTCCGACTTGCCTGTGTGATGCGCGAATCGCCTAGCACACGACGCCATGGTCCTCGC
>CM075781.1:577500-582500 GCA_037974665.1 Ehretia macrophylla
GCGCATGGGTCACCCATGCCGCTCGATTGTGCGGGCATCGGGCGCACATGGCGCACGATGGTGCGCGCATGTGGCCCGCATGCCGAACGAAGGTGCGCGCATGAGGCGCCCATGTGGCACGATGGTGCGCTCATCGGGCGCGCATGCCGCATGATGGTGCACGCATGCGGCCCGCATACAGCACGTCGATGCGCGCATGGGGCGCCCATGCCGCACGAAGGTGCGCGCATGGTGCGCCCTTGCCGCACGATGGTGCTTGCATGTGGCCCGCTTGCCGCACGACGGTGCGCGCATGGGGCGCCCATGCCGCATGATGGTGCGCGCATGTGGCGCGTGCCGCACGATGGTGCGCGCAAGTGGCGCGCGCGGGCCGCTCAAGGGTCGCTGTTGGGGCACTGTTGGGGCACGGCTGGGGTACTGTTGGTGCACAGCTGGGGGGACGGTGGGGGTACACTTGGGGGACGATGGGGGATGTTAGGGGACGGCTTTGGCACTAGTAGGGGACGTTGGGCACGACGGGCAATGTTAAGCATTCGAGGGAATTGGGCATGCGAAATGTATTATGAAACGAATGTAGACATTGATATTCTTGTACAATTGGTTTCCGAATTTACGAAGTAATCTTAACTTTTGCATTGTCCGACAAGCTGTTCGTCACATTTTGGAGGCGAAATCGATTAATCGGTTTCCCAATCCATCCAAAACTAATTAATTTATGAATTAATATAATTTTCCTGAATTTTCTAGTATTTTTTGCGATTTTTTCCTATTTTCCGTAATTTTTAAATATTAAAAATTAATTTTCCGAAAAAGATTTTTTTGAATCTTTTTTAACAAATTAATGTATGAATTAATATAATTTTTTCTGCTTTTTCTACTATTTTTTCTTATTTTTTCCTATTTCTCCTAATTATTAAATATTAAAAAATACTTTTTCAAATTTTTTTTTTTTACGCATTTGGATATCATATGATATCAATTAGTAGCAAGATGGGTACGAAGATCATGCCATATGGGTCCTTTTCTAGTGTAAAACACCCATTATGAATCTCTGACAAAATGTACGCTACTGCTGTCACTTGGGTTTTTGCATCTAAATGTGTTATAGGGGGGTATGTGGTGTCAAGCCTCCTGGTCGAGGACCATGCGGGGGGACGTTGTGGGCATTTCGTGGCATATTGTGGGCTATATCGTGGGCTAAATCTTGGGCTATATCGTGGGCTATATTGTGGGCGCGAATGCCTACCGAGTGAATCACGCCGAGGTATTGCGTTGCATACCCGTGCGTTGGGCCTGTGCCACCCCCGCCCCGCGTCCCCAAGCATGTCCCTCGGCGCGGCACAAGGATGGCTAATGAGGAACGTGGTGGCTTCCCTAGCCCCTCATTATCCATCTTGGTTCCGTAACACCGTCGACGTCATTGGGATGGCTAATGAAGGGGCGAGTGGTTGCCCAAGCACAAAACTAGCCATCCCCGTGCCGCCGGCTAGGTACACGTTGGGGGTCATTCCCGTCCCCCGATCTGTCATTGGGCTTGCGTGATGCGCGAATCGCCTAGCACATGTGGCATTGGCTTTTGTTAAGCAACGACGCGAGCGTTGCGATGAGACAATTGTTGATGCTTCAATGTCGTGGCGATCCAAGCACCATGCGGCCTTGAAGTTGTCCCTCGGTTGGTTCCGACTTGCCTGTGCGATGCACGAATCGCCTAGCACACGACGCCATGGTCCTCGCTGAGTCGTAATGCGACGGACGTGGTCTAGTGTCGTGGCGATCCAAGCACCGCGTGGGCAGGAAGGTAGTTTGCTTGTCCCGTTCCGTGCATACGGGGGGACGGTGGGAGGCATGCGTGACGCGCGAATCGCCTAGCACAAGTGGCATTGGCTTTCGTTAAGCAACGACGCGAGCGTTGAGATGAGACGATTGTTGATGCTTCAATGTCATGGCGATCCAAGCCCCGCGTGGCCTTGAAGCCGTCGCCCGGTTGGTTCTGACTTGCTTGTGCGATGTGCGAATTGCCTAGCAGACGATGCGATGGTCCTCGCTGAGTCGTAATGCGACGGACGTGGTCTAGTGTCGTGGCGATCCAAGCATCGCGTGGGCAGGAAGGTAGTTTGATTGTCCCGTTCCGTGCATACGGGGGGACGGTGGGAGGCATGCGTGATGCGCGAATCGCCTAGCACATGTGGCATTGGCTTTTGTTAAGCAACGACGCGAGCGTTGCGATGAGACGATTGTTGATGCTTCAATGTCGTGGCGATCCAAGCACCGCGTGGCCTTGAAGCCCTCCCCCGGTTGGTTCCGACTTGCCTGTGCGATGCGCGAATCGCCTAGCACACGACGCCATGGTCCTCGCTGAGTCGTAATGCGACGGACGTGGTCTAGTGTCTTGGCGATCCAAGCACCGCGTGGGCAGGAAGGTAGTTTGCTTGTCCCGTTCCGTGCATACGGGGGGACGGTGGGAGGCATGCGTGATGCGCGAATCGCCTAGCACATGTGACATTGGCTTTCGTTAAGCAACGACGCGAGCGTTGCGATGAGACGATTGCTGATGCTTCAATGTCGTGGCGATCCAAGCACCATGCGGCCTTGAAGCCGTCCCCCTGTTGGTTCCGACTTGCCTGTGTGATGCGCGAATCGCCTAGCACACGACGCCATGGTCCTCGCTGAGTCGTAATGCAACAGACGTGGTCTAGTGTCTTGGCGATCCAAGCACCGCGTGGGCAGGAAGGTAGTTTGCTTGTCCCGTTCCGTGCATACGGGGGGACGGTGGGAGGCATGCGTGACGCGCGAATCGCCTAGCACATGTGGCATTGGCTTTCGTTAAGCAACGACGCGAGCGTTGCGATGAGACGATTGTTGATGCTTCAATGTCGTGGCGATCCAAGCACCGCGTGGCCTTGAAGCCGTCCCCCGGTTGGTTCCGACTTGCCTGTGCGATGCGCAAATCGCCTAGCACACGACGCCATGGTCCTCGCTGAGTCGTAATGCGACGGACGTGGTCTAGTGTCGTGGCGATCCAAGCACCGCGTGGGCAGGAAGGTAGTTTGCTTGTCCCGTTCCGTGCATACGGGGGGACGGTGGGAGTCATGCGTGATGCGCGAATCGCCTAGCACATGTGGCATTGGCTTTCGTTAAGCAACGACGCGAGTGTTGCGATGAGACGATTGTTGATGCTTTAATGTCGTGGCGATCCAAGCACCGCGCGGCCTTGAAGCCGTCCCCCGGTTGGTTCCGACTTGCCTGTGCGATGCGCGAATCGCCTAGCACACGACGCCATGGTCCTCGCTGAGTCGTAATGCGACGGACGTGGTCTAGTGTCTTGGCGATCCAAGCACCGCGTGGGCAGGAAGGTAGTTTGCTTGTCCCGTTCCGTGCATACGGGGGGACGGTGGGAGGCATGCGTGACGCGCGAATCGCCTAGCACATGTGGCATTGGCTTTTGTTAAGCAACGACGCGAGCGTTGCGATGAGACAATTGTTGATGCTTCAATGTCGTGGCGATCCAAGCACCATGCGGCCTTGAAGCTGTCCCTCAGTTGGTTCCGATTTGCCTGTGCGATGCGCGAATCGCCTAGCACACGACGCCATGGTCCTCGCTGAGTCGTAATGCGACGGACGTGGTCTAGTGTCATGGCGATCCAAGCACCGCGTGGGCAGGAAGGTAGTTTGCTTGTCCCGTTCCGTGCTTACGGGGGGACGGTGGGAGGCATGCGTGACGCGCGAATCGCCTAGCACAAGTGGCATTGGCTTTCGTTAAGCAACGACGCGAGCGTTGCGATGAGACGATTGTTGATGCTTCAATGTCGTGGCGATCCAAGCACCGCGTGGCCTTGAAGCCGTCCCCCGGTTGGTTCCGACTTGCCTGTGCGATGCGCGAATCGCCTAGGACACGACGCCATGGTCCTCGCTGAGTCGTAATGCGACGTACGGGGTCTAGTGTCGTGGCGATCCAAGCACCGCATGGGTAGGAAGGTAGTTTGCTTGACCCGTTCCGTGCATACGGGGGGACGGTGGGAGGCATGCGTGATGCGCGAATCGCCTAGCACATGTGGCATTGGCTTTCGTTAAGCAACGACGTGAGCGTTGCGATGAGACGATTGTTGATGCTTAAATGTCGTGGCGATTCAAGCACCGCGCGGCCTTGAAGCCGTCCCCCGGTTGGTTCCGACTTGCCTGTGCGATGCGTGAATCGCCTAGCACACGACGCCATGGTCCTCGCTGAGTCGTAATGCGACGGACGTGGTCTAGTGTTTTGGCGATCCAAGCACCGCGTGGGCAGGAAGGTAGTTTGCTTGTCCCGTTCCGTGTAAACGGGGGGACGGTGGGAGGCATGCGTGATGCACGAATCGCCTAGCACATGTGGCATTGGCTTTCGTTAAGCAACGACGCGAGCGTTGCGATGATACGATTGTTGATGCTTCAATGTCGTGGCGATCCAAGCATCGCTTGGCCTTGAAGCCGTCCCCCGGTTGGTTCCAACTTGCCTGTGTGATGCGCGAATCGCCTAGCACACGACGCCATGGTCCTCGCTGAGTCGTAATGCGACGGACGTGGTCTAGTGTCTTGGCGATCCAAGCACCGCGTGGGCAGGAAGGTAGTTTGCTTGTCCCGTTCCGTGTATACGGGGGGACGGTAGGAGGCATGCGTGACGCGCGAATCGCCTAGCACATGTGGCATTGGCTTTCGTTAAGCAACGACGCGAGCGTTGTGATGATACGATTGTTGATGCTTCAATGTCGTGGCGATCCAAGCACCGCGTGGCCTTGAAGCCGTCCCCCGGTTGGTTCCAACTTTCCTGTGTGATGCACGAATCGCCTAGCACACGACGCCATGGTCCTCGCTGAGTCGTAATACGACGGACGTGGTCTAGTGTCGTGGCGATCCAAGCACTGCGTGGGCAGGAAAGTAGTTTGCTTGTCCCGTTCCGTGCATACGGGGGGACGGTGGGAGGCATGCGTGATGCGCGAATCGCCTAGCACATGTGGCATTGGCTTTCG